>JANAVB010040619.1:9878111-9986242 GCA_029216955.1 Iris pallida
CTGTGCAACTTCCAAGCAAGTATACCTTGCCTTCCTCTACAGTTTTATTTACATGCATTGTATTTCATTTTCTAGTTTTGGTTGTTTATGGACATATGCTTTTCTTATTATATTCTTTTGAGTTATTTTTATTGTATCTAGCCGTGTTCATGTTTGGTCTTGTGGTTCACACTTGGAGTTTCTCGTCAGTACTTTGCTTGAGTCGTGTCATAGAATAACTACGTGTAATTGAACTGCTAAATCCTTGATATTGTTTCCTTGGCACCAGAGAGTCCACACTCGGGAAGAGGGTGTTTTTCTTGATTTGTTTACATCCGTGAGTCCACACTCGGGACGAGGATGTCGATTATTTGCACCAGAAAGTCCACACTCGGGACGAGGGTGTTGACTTGACTTACACCAGAGAGTCCACACTCGCGACGAGGGTGTTTACATCAGAGAGTCCACACTCGAGACGAGGAAGTTATACTTGCACCAGAGATTCTACACTCGGGACGAGGGTGCCTTGCCGTGAACTAACCAGAGAGTCCACACTCGGGACGAGGGTTAGTACTAACCAGAGAGTCCACACTCGGGAGGAGGTTTAGTGTTTAGTTCAAACCCGTGAGTCCACACTCGGGATGAGGGTTTGGTTCTTCCATTGATCTCGTGTTCATTTTTTGCTCGACAGTTCATTTACGCGTAGTTGTGCTAGTGTTCGTGTATTCATGTTCGTGTGTTCGGGTTCGTGTTCGTGTTCTTAGTCATTTGTCATGTTCCTATTTTTTTTGTTTATTTTCTTGGGCATGATAAAACTGTTAGATAGGCATGTATATTATGTATCTTGCTATGTCCTCTGAGGACCTGATGATCTGTTCAGGTTTAGGGATTGCATGGAGTTAGCTAGTAGTTCTGGATGGCGAAGGATTTGTAGTTCTTGTGGGATTCAGGTATCATTATTACGCTTGTTATCCTTTCATTCTTTACATTCCTTATTATGGGTTATCCTGTTTATTGATTCAGTTTAGAGACTCTTGATATTTTTCTTGGAGTCTCATCGGACATATATGCTAGTGGGCTGCAGACCATGATCCATACTTGTTCATTCTTGTTTATATGATTCCAGTGGATTGAGATATAGTTTAGATTAGACATGATACCATGACCTTGACAGCTTATATGTACTCGAGTCAGGCTGAAGTTCGCTCGATACGTAGCTGGCTTGCTCACGAGCTCGCGTTCGAAAAGTGGGTACGGGTCATGACAATTAGTCTAGAAGCTAACCCTAGCTATGGTGACCCTAGTCTAACTTAAGTTAACCTATTTTCTAGCCATTCGAATCTAGTTTTCAAATATGAGGAATAGATTAAGTGAAATGGTTTAATGACTTATGATTTAATTCAATGACTTGTGACTTGGCCCATAGCCCAATAACTAAACCCTAACCCTAGAAATCAGCCCATGATAAGCTACTTAGGACTTTCCCCTTCCCTATAAGTATTCTCCTAATTAGTTCTTGCCTCTTTTGTATTGAAGGAGCACTTAGAGAAAGAAAGGTTTGTTCATTCTTCCCCATTCCATAGAATCTTCATTTTAAATCCTTTTCCACTCTAGTTTCTTGCATTAGAGCCTAATACCCTCCTATTTCCTGTTTATGGAGAGTAATTCCATATTTTGAGCAATTTGGGGATCCGAGCTAGCAAGGATGAACACTTTATTTTGGGACTTTTCTTGCTATTTGCACCTATAGGTAAAACACCTCAAATTGTTTTAATATTCAGTTTTTTTTTGCATTTAGGGCTAGATCTAGGTGTCCCCTAGCTGTCCCTAGAATTTGGGTGGATTTCGTGTCTGTTTGGTGTCCGTATCGGACACGTGTATATGTGTATGTTTATGTGTTTGACAAAATGCCTCTTAGAACTTTTTGTTCTTGGTTTTCAAAACAAATTATATATTTGGGTAGCTAATCATATGTAGATTATGTATGTATGTGACTGAGCATGATTTGTGTTGGTTTTTGTGTCCAAATTTGGACACGATCCGCAGTACGAGGTCTCCGTGCAGTGTCCTGCTGCCGCACGTCTATATCTGACACGACACGACTCGGTTGGACACCAAAATTGGTGGACACCTGTGGGCAATGTCTGAAAGCATGCCCCCAAAGTCTCACATGGTTTGGTATAGTAGTTTAGGAGTTTTTACTCTCGCACTGATGGTGCACTGCACAGCCCCAGTCGATCAGTCGGCTCTGACACGCGACTGGAACTTGGACACGACACAGGTTCGACCTAGGTCAGGATGTGGGAATCCTAGCCCTACTATGGACGAACCCATATGCACGAGCTCGACCCACCTCGAGCACTGTGTCGATCCCATGAAGGCTCGACATGGCTGCACGATGATTATTTTTCCTGTTTTCTGAGAATTTTAAAATTGGTTTTGGACATTACGTGTCCCAATTTTTGGGCACGAGGGACTCTCCCTGGACACGAGGGACATGTCCCCATGTCTGTACCCCACTGGCACACAAATGTTATTGGGTTTTCGATTTGGTTTTTGGTTTAAAAGGGGTTTTCCTGATACTGTTTACTGATTTCAATTCCAGTTTTTGACAGTTCAAAATTGAGTTTTCTTTGAGGAATTCAAATGCATTTTGATGTTGTAGTAGGCTCCACAGGTCATATTGGTATTGTATTTTAAATCGAGTTTTCAAAGGCTATGTTTGATATTCGAAATTGAGGGAGGGAAGTGGCATTTCTGTATTGGTCCATATTCTGAAACACACTGTTAACCTGAGATGGGAAATTGGTTTTGAATGTTAAAGTGAAATATGAAAACTGGGAGTTGTTAGGGTTGCATAATAATTATTTTCTCAGGTTTTGGAAGTTAAGTTCATTCCCAAGTATTATTTCACATTACTCTGTTTTGGGATTTCTGAGAATTATGCACTGTTTTGATCACACCATATCACTCACACATCCTACTGATTCCTGAGAACTCTAATGTACACACTAGCACACCTAACTCTGAGAACTATATTGAATGTTCTTCACACACACAGGCACACCTTACACGCTATTTCATACACTAATTTCTATGTTCTCACACCATGAACTAACTGTCACACACACTCCTACACTCCCACAATGATTACCATGCCTCACACACACTCATGTACACACATATAGCCCACTGTCATCCTAGGAACTTAACTGTCATGTACACTTCATCTATACACACACATATATGTGTCTTATGTTCACACAGGAACACCCTAGCCCGATATCACACTGTCTCTATTGAATCCATGTCACACACACACTATTGACACATATCACTGTTTTGGGTTCCTTGGATTGACTGATACATTGGGTGTGTGTTTGATTGGTTTACATGAGTGAAAGCATTGAAGGCTCGAGCTTAGATAATATTGGGATCAGTCCTAACTTGTGTAGCATTAGTGTTGATTCAGTCCTTTAGGATATCAGACCAGACCTCTACATGGATATGGGACCTGAGTTAGGATTTTGGTTAGTATTTAGAGGGATGGGATTGTGGCTCGAGTATCAGGAGTTTGGGAAGGGAGATGTCAGTAAACAGCAGCAGTAGCAACAGGAGTAGCAGGGTGCCTAAATAGTAGCCAGTAGCAGTAGTAGCTTGGTAGGAGTGTCTAGGATATTGGTAAGGATATGTGGGTTATCTATATACATTGTAGGTATGGTTCAGTTTAGAGGAAGGGGAATAGACTTAGGCAATTTTACTTGGCAGCAATTAGAGCAGTAGTAGCAGCAGGATATGGAGTTGGTAGTGTAGGATAGAGGGTTAGTGTATAAGGGTATGAGTGAGTGAGTGAGAGATGAGAGTGTGAGCAATATTAGATAGGAAAGGTTATAGAATAGGTTAGTGAGATTACCTATGTTTTGTAAAGAGTCAAGAGGGGCCTATAAAGGTAGATAATAGACAAGGATAGGGTATTGTCATATAATACATGTATAGGAAGTAGGATACTAGCTATGAGATTACCTATGTGCTTGTCTTGGCATATGGAAATATGGGGTATCAGGTCTCTTTATGAGTATATAAGTGGAGGGTATATAGGAGTAGAGTAATGGAATCGATATGCCTGAGCCTATATACATTATAGGCTAAGCAAGCACATACAGATACTAGCTAGTGTTGATAGATTTTTGGATATGACAAGCTTGACCTAGAATTAGCCTAGAAGGTATATTACTAGTTTATACATATGACTTAGATATTAATATTTGGTAGATAGTCTACTATAGTATCTTGTAATAGATTGGTATCCTAGTCCAAGTTAGTAGATAGCCTAGTTTGACCTAGATATAGACTCTATAGGCCTAAGTGACCTAGTTTGACTAGATGTTGACTTGGGTTGACCCAGAGTTGACCAAGTTTGACTTGGACCTAGTTTGACCTAGACAGTTGACCAGGTTTGACTTAGAGTTGACTTTGACCTAGATTGGCCTAGAAATCACGTAGATTGTATCATAAACTTTATTTACCTTATTTTAAACACATTATAACCTGTACTGCTCTATTTAGGACATTATGACTCCGATGCAGGCATCTGATATTATACTACTCTTTTTTGAGTATCAGACGAGTATATTCTCTGATAGTTCTCTCATTTATTTGTTAATTACTGTACTTCAGTTCTAGTTTGTTGTATGTGATTCTCTGTTACAACACGTATGGATATTTCTGTATTCGTGTATACGACACATATTTATTGTCTGGCCTCTATTACTGGAATCATTCTGGAATCATTTACAGGTATCATCATGTTCTGGCTGGACTCATCTTGATTCTTGTGTCGGATTTCTGGATTCACTTGCTGGGAGGGTAAATACTAGAGTAAGACATGTAGACATACCCCAATTCTGGAATCACCCTCATGCTGGAATCAAACTGGAATGATAGCCATCTCACACCCGGCCAGGTGTGTGATGTACCGGATTACCTATAGCCGTTTACATGTCGATCTCGGTATTTTAAAACATACTGTTAGAGTATAGGCTAGACTCACCCTGGAATCATTGATCACTATAACTGGAATCGTTCCGTACTGGATTCATCTTGTATTAGATTCGTCTTGTACTGGACTTACATTGGAGTTACACTTGTCTATATTTACTGTCTGGACTTATACCATGTTACTCTAGTTCAGCTAGTTCTATTTTTACAGTCCTTATTGCCATGATTCATCTCTTGCTTTAGTAACTTACTTTCTTTGCACCTTATCTGTCTTCTATACCATCACCTGAATATAAACTGTCATATTCATCAATACAACTGTCTGTAACTGCTTTACAGTTCTTTATCATTTACTTGGGTTTTCTAGATGAGATGTGCTCGTTCCTGTCCTGACTGGACCTGTTGAAATATTACAGATACTTGCGCTGAGGACACATGTCCTACATATTATGGACTCAGAGACGGGATGGCTACCTTTGGCCCCGATACTCAAGAGTGATCTAGATTTAGTTTAGTAGACTTGCATCTGTTTTTCATGATGAACTTGTTGTATTTGATTTAAGATTTGTGTAGTATTTAAGATTGTTGAGATTTTGTTATTATTTTAGTAGTTGTCCTTCTATTCTTAGTTATTTCTTCTGTGTTATCTTATCGTGCTTAGACTGTGATTGAGTTACAATATCTTATACTTGTCCTCCGTTCGGAGTTGATCATGACGAGTACATTATATACTGCATGAGTTGATGGTTAGATAGTGACCTAGAATAGCGTTCTACCGCCGATACTGCGACGTAGGCTGGGTACTGTTACATACTTATACCCTCACAGTGGCTGCGGGTCTTGACACTTTTTAGTGGTGGCCCATGCAGGTCGAGAGTCGCATTAGTGCGATATCGTGGTAGTACCACGACTTAGTTGTACTGCTGCGAGCCTACGATATGATTGAGCGATAGGCTTCAATGGAGAGGTACTCAATCACAGTTAGGACTACTTGAGAAGATTCCTGGGATGACCCTTGAGAATCTCATTATAAACTATCTCAAAATTCGATTCTAACAGTATCTGTCTATCTTTCTTGTTCATCGTTGAAATTGATTCTTGGTATTTATTATTGACTTGATTTTTTACCAAGATAACATTATGGGCTATGTTGCCTCAGTCATGGAATCTAAAATCTTCTACAGCCATATTAGTTGGTTGGGTGATGAGATAGAGTCTGATTTTGGATGTATTTCTTGGGTGTGGGAATTTAAAGTTTTTGCAGCCAAGCTAGCGGCAATACGAAAATTTTAAATACCATGATTCTAGAGGTATGTACATTAGTTACGGACTCTATGGATTATCGCAGCCATACTTACTGGTGTGATGAGGATTCTGGTAACATGGTTCTGGATAGACGGGTATGATTATCAGATTGCAGAATATATACCATATAGATGGTGCCCTAGTATAATTGAGTGGAATATCAGTGTGGACATTACTTGAGTGTCATCGATTAGATAGACGGAGCTAGGCCACCTGTAGCTCAGCACCAGAGGGGTGGAGCTTTTACGATGGCAGTCGAGGAGACTGATGTTACAGGTGATGGATTAGCAGGTTTGACCTTCTTGTTCTTCCTTCCCACTTTTATGTGTGATTTCCATTAGTACCTGCCAGGATATTGCTTGTGATATGCTAGATAGCGTAGCTACCTTGATCGAGACTGTGGAATCACGACCAGCAGGATTGTGTTGCTTCGACTTTAATTGATTGGGGGTTTGACCTAGGAAGGGTGCGATCATCTTAATTTCGAGGACAAAAATTTTCTAAGGGGGTAGACTTGTAACACCCAGTTTCTGAAATAAGGGTAATGTTGAAATTTTGTAATTATAATTATTATTTATTGACATTTATTTTATATTATGATTTTTGGTGATTTTTAATCATTTTTAAACTATTTAAAAACTGCTTTAAGTCAATGACTTGTGATTTTGATGTGCTGCTAGTGAAACCCGAGAGACTATCAGACCTAGAGCCTAACCATGTCATTAGGATAATTTATTTATCATTTTAGCTTGAGGGTATTTTGGTCATTTAGTGAAATTTGAATTTATTTTAATTTATTGAATTGGTGATTCCTAATTTGGACTTTGACTCATTGAGACTTATAGATTAGCCTAGAAACTAACCCTAGCTATGGTGACCCTAGTCTAACTTAATTTAACCTATTTTCTAGCCATTAGAATCTAGTTTTCAAATAGGAGGAATAGATTAAGTGAAATGGTTTAATTACTTATGATTTAATTCAATGACTTGTGACTTGGCCCATAGCCCAATAACTAAACCCTAACCCTAGAAATCAGCCCATGACCAACCACTTAGGACTTCTTCCTTCTTTATAAGTATTCTCCTAATTAGTTCTTGCCTCTTTTGTATTGAAGGAGCACTTAGAGAAAGAAAGGTTTGTTCATTCTTCCCCATTCCATAGAATCCTAATTTTAAATCCTTTTCCACTCTAGTTTCTTGCATTAGAGCCTAATACCCTTCTATTTACTGTTTACGGAGAGTAATTCCATATTTTGAGCAATTTGGGAATTCGAGGTAGCAAGGATGAACACTTCATTTTGGGGCTTTTTTTTGCTATTTGCACCTATAGGTAAAACACCTCTAATTGTTTTAATATTCAGTTTTCTTTACATTTAGGGCTAGATCTAGGTGTCCCCTAGCTGTCCCTAGAATTTGGGTGGATTTCGTGTCTGTTTGGTGTCCGTATCGAACACGTGTCTATGTGTATGTTTATGTGTTTGAAAAAATACCTCTTAGAACTTTTTGTTCTTGGTTTTCAAAACAAATTATATATTTGGGTAGAAAATCATATGTAGATTATGTATGTATGTGACTGAGCATGATTTGGGTTAGTTTTTGTGTCCAAATTTGGACACGATCCGCAGCACAGGCCCCGTGCAGTATCCTACTGCCGCACGTCCATATCCGACATGACACGACTCGGTTGGACACCAAAATTGGTGGACACTTGGGGGCAATGTCTGAAAACATGCCCCCAAAGTCTCATACAGTTTGGTATAGTAGTTTGGGAGTTTTTACTCTCGCACTGATGGTGTACTGCACAGCCCCAATCGATCAGTTGGCTCTGACACGCGACTGAAACTTGGACACGACACAGGTTTGACCCAGGTCAGGGTGTGGGAATCCTTGCCCTACTATGGATGAACCTATATGCACGAGCTCGACCCACCTTGAGCACTGTTTCGAGCCCATGAAGGCTCGACATGGCTGCACGATGATTATTTTTCCTTTTTTCTGAGAATTTTGAAATTAGTTTTGGACACTACGTGTCCCAATTTCTGGACATGAAGGACTCTCCCTGGACACGAGGGACATTTCCCCATGTCTGTACCCCACTGGCACACGAATGTTATTGGGTTTTCAATTTGGTTTTTAGTTTAAAAGGGGTTTTCCTGATACTGTTCACTGATTTTAATTCCAGTTTTTGACAGTTTGGAATTGAGTTTTCTTTGAGGAATTCAAATGCATTTTGATGTTATAGTAGGCTCCATAGGTCATGTTGGTGTTGTATTTTAAATCGAGTTTTCAAAGGATATGTTTGGTATTCGAAATTGAGGGAGGGAAGTAGCATTTCTGTATTGGTCCATATTCTGAAACACACTGTTAACCTGAGATGGGAAATTAGTTTTGAACGTTAAAGTGAAATATGAAAAGTGGGAGTTGTTTGGGTTGCATAATAATTATTTTCTCAGGTTTTGGTAGTTAAGTTCATTCCCAAGTATTATTTCACATTACTCTGTTTTAGGATTTCTGAGAATTATGCACTGTTTTGATCACACCATATCACTCACACATTCCACTGATTCAAAAGAACTCTAATGTACACACCAGCACACCTAAATCTGAGAACCATATTGAATGTTCTTCACACACACACAGGCATACCTTGCATACTATTTCATACACTGATTTCTATGTTCTCACACCATAAACTAACTGTCACACACAGTCTTACACTCACACAATGATTCACATGCCTCACACACACTCATGTACACACATATAGCCCACTATCATCCTAGAAACTTAACTGTCATGTACACTTCATCAATACACACACATATATGTGTCTCATGTTCACACAGGAACACCCTAGGCCGATATCACACTGTCCCTATTGAATCCTTGTCACACACATACTATTCACACACATTACTGTTTTGGGTTCCTTGGGTTGACTGATACATTGGGGGTGTGTTTGATTGGTTTACATGTGTGAAAGAATTGAAGGCTCGAGCATAGATAATATTGGGATTAGTCCTAACTTGCATAGCATTAGTGTTGATTCAGTCCTTTAGGATATCAGACCAGACCTCTACATGGGTATGGGACCTGATTTAGGATTTTGGTTAGTGTTTAGAGGGATAGGATTATGGCTCGAGTATCAGGAGTTTGGGAAGGGATATGTCAGTAAACAGCAGTAGTAGCAATAGGAGTAGCAGGGTGCCTAAACAGTAGCCAGTAGCAGTAGTAGCTTGGTAGGAGTGTCTAGGATATTGGTAAGGATATGTGGGTTATCTATATACATTGTAGGTATGGTTCAGTTTATAGGAAGGGGAATAGACTTAGGCAATTTTACTTGGCAACAATTAGAGTAGTAGTAGCAGCAGGATATGGAGTTGGTAGTGTAGGATAGTGGGTTAGTATATAAGGGTATAAGTGAGTGAGAGATGAGAGTGTGAGCAATATTACATAGGAAAGGTTATAGAATAGGTTAGTGAGATTACCTATGTTTTGTAAAGAGTCAAAAGGGCCTATAAAGGTAGATAATAGACAAGGATTGGGTATTGTCATATAATACGTGTATAGGAAGTAGGATACTAGCTATGAGATTACCTATGTGCTTGTCTTGGCATATGGAAACATGGGGTATCAGGTCCCTTTATGAGTATATAAGTGGAGGGTACATAGGAGTAGAGTAATGGAATCGATATGCTTGAGCCTATATACATTATAGGCTCAGCACATGGAGATACTAGCTAGTATTGATAGATTTTTGGATATGACAAGCTTGACCTAGAATTAGCCTAAAAGGTATATTACTAGTTTATACATATGACTTAGATATTGATATTTGATAGATAGTCTACTATAGTATCTTGTGATAGATTGGTATCCTAGTCTAAGTTAGTAGATAGCCTAGTTTGACCTAGATATTGACTCTATAGGCCTAAGTGACCTAATTTGACTAGATGTTGGCTTGGGTTGAGCCAGAGTTGACCAAGTTTGACTTGGACCTAATTTGACCTAGACAGTTGACCAGGTTTGACTTAGAGTTGAATTTGACCTAGATTGGCCTAGAAATTATGTAGATTGCATCATAAACTTCATTTACCTTGTTTTAAACACATTATAACTTGTACTGCTCTATTTAGGACATTGTGACTCTGGTACAGGCATTTGATATTATACTACTCTTTTCAGAATATCAGACGAGTATATTCTCTGATAGTTCTCTCATTTATTTGTCAATTACTGTACTTCAGTTCTAGTTAGTTGTATGCGTTTCTCTGTTACAACATGTATGGATATTTCTGGATTCATGTATGTGACACACATTTATTGTTTGGCCTCTATTACTGGAATCATTCTGGAATCATTTACTGGTATCATCATGTTTTGGCTGGACTCATCTTGAATCTTGTGTCAAATTTCTGGATTCACTTGCTGGGAGGGGAAATACTAGAGTAAGACATGTAGACATATTCCAATTCTGGAATCATCCTCATGCTGGAATCAAACTGGAATGATAGCCATCTCACACCCGGCCAGGTGTGTGATGTGTCGGACTACCTATAGCCGTTTACATGTCGATCTCGGTATTTTAAAACACACTGTTAGAGTATAGGCTGGACTCACCCTGGAATCATTGATCACTATGACTGGAATTGTCCCGTACTTGATTCATCTTGTATTAGATTCGTCTTGTACTGGACTTACATTGGAGTTACACTTGTCTACATTTACTGTCTGAACTTATATCATGTTACTCTAGTTCAGCTAGTTCTATTTTTACAGTCCTTATTGCCATGATTCATCTCTTATTTTAGTTACTTACTTTCCTTGCACCTTATCTGTCTTCTATACTATCACCTGAATAAAAGCTGCCATGTTCATCAATACAACTGTCTATAACTGCTTTATAGTTCTCTGTCATTTACTTGGGTTTTCTAGATGAGATGTGCTCGTTCCTGTCCTGACTGGACCTGTTAAAATATTACAGATACTTACGCTGAGGACACATGCCCTATAGATTATGGACCCGGAGACGGGATGGCTACCTTTGGCCCCGACACTTAGGAGTGATCGGGATTTAGTTTAGTAGACTTGCATCTATTTTTCATGATGAACTTGTTGTATTTGATTTGAGATTTGTGTAGTATTTGAGATTGTTGAGATTTTGTTCTTATTTTAGTAGTTGTCCTTCTATTCTTAGTTATTTCTTCTATGTTATCTTATCGTGCTTAGACTGTGATTGAGTTACAATATCTTATACTTGTCCTCCATTCGGAGTTGATCATGATGTGTACATTATATACTGCATGAGTTGATGGTTAGATAGTGACCTAGAACAGCGTTCTACCGCCGATAATGCGACGTAGGCTGGACGCTGTTACGTACTCATACCCTCACAGTGGGTGCGGATCGTGACACCAAGCATCGCCAAAGTGATCTTTGTAAGAAGTTGACGTGCTCTTCTGAAGAAAATGCATGGGGTGTAACTAATATTTCAAAAATAGTGGATTTAATCCTGAGCTAGAGTTCTCAGGCCTGGACTAGTCCTCCACGAGGAAAATCAGGTTAAAAATGACTGTGTTTGCGTATGCTCTTTTGATCTTTCTATTTCCGTATTTACTACTCTGATTATTTACTGTTGGTGAAAAGAGTTTAATTTTTATTTGGCTATTATTGTTATAAACTCTATTCACCCCCCTTTAGAGTTGCCTACATATTCTTAAGCGAGGATTCTAAGTATCATGATCTTGAACAGACACGTATGATTATCAGATTGTATCTTGAGAATGATCCTAATATGTCATCTCTATCATTTTACTTCTGTTAATATAGATGATGTTCTTTCATGACTTTGATTCCTGGAGCGTCAGAGATGTCAATCTCTGGAAACTTCCTTCATGAGTTTATAGTAGACAAGATTATCTTTATTTTGATATTTTATGTCCCACTCAAACTTGTTCCCTTGTACTACTTTTGTATCGAAACTTTCGGATCAATTTAGGCTATTTAACCCTTCCCACTTTATTTATGATTATCATATGCACATTGCCATGACTTTTAATTTAGGAGCATAAGACTAGTTGTTTTCTCAAAAAATAACTTCACATGCATGATCTAGACAGGACACCCTACACCCATAAGCTTTGTGTCACACTCAGACAAACTATCGTGTGCTTTATTTTTGTTGCATGACTTTTCTGACACAAGACCCACTCTTTATTCACCACACGAAGTCACTTTTATTTTTTGACTTGAGTTGGGGATACCCTTTATCATCCTGGCCAGTGTCTATTCTAAGGGCAGGGGATGGAGTTAGGCCACCTGTGGAACAGCGTCATGTCCTGCACCAGCAGAGGAATATACCCAGCCAGGCAGGGTTTCTGCGTTGACGGCCGAGGAGGCCGATGCTACAAGTGATAGGTTAGCAGTCCGCCCTTTGTTCTTCTTCCATCTTTTTTTCTATGATTGTTGTATGTTCCAATAGTACCTCTTGGATTGTGTTTTGTTATGCTAGATAGTGTAGTGACCATGTTGAGACTATAAAATCATGACCAGCAGGACCATGATCTTGTGTGTTGCTAGATAGAAGTTTTGACCTTGACTGTTGGGGGTTTGACCTAGAGAAGAGTACAACCAACTTAAATTTCGAGGATGAAATTATTTTAAGGGCGGTAGATTTGTCACTTTCAGTTTTCAAAAATGAGGATAATTTTGTCATTTTTTATATTTTAATATTTTTGTGAATATTTATTTATTAATATTGTATTTTAGGATTTTATTTGACCGGGTTTGAGTTTTGTCTCATTTCGACATGTGTTAGTGACCCGGGCCAGTTTTGGACCCAATTGGACCCGTCTAACTTATCATGACCAAATTTAGATATTTATTTTTAATTTTGATTTTAGTGGGATTAGAGTTTAGAATTAGATTTAGAACTTGGAATTTGGAGTTTCCAAGTTACCCGTTTGATCCTAACTCAAAACCATTCTTTTCTTTGACTTGGAGGGCATTTTTGTAATGTGCCAAATGCTTCCATCCCTTCCAAATGTGGTTGGCCAGCATGCACCCCATATTCTTCTCATTTGCAAGAAAACACACACTTTCTCTTTCTTTTCTCTCATTTCACATAAATCCTCTTTTTTCCCTCTTTGATTTCAAGCTCCAAGTTAGCAAATCTCTTCCACATCGCTTCCATTACTCTAAATCTCTCTCTAATCTTGGTGCTAACCCTTGTTTATCTCTCATATGTGGTTTTGATCTAGGTAGACTTAGCTTGGTGGTGGTGGAAGCATAGATCTTGTGCTTTGACCTAAAAAGAAGTAATTTTTAGACTTTTCCTTGGGATTCCTACTCCCAAGAGATAAACCCTAGCTCTAACCTTTGTAATTACTTGTAGTTAGTGTCATTTGCATATTATAGGATGCCCAAGGTGTAGGATAACCCATTAGAAGAGGTTTGGAACCCATTTGACTCAATTTGGGACTTTTGGCCTAGATTTAGTGCCAAATTTAGAGAAAATCCTAAATTGACATGTTTGGGAGTTGCCCCTAGGCTTATTAGACCTAATTAGGTTAGTTTGGATGAGATGAGGTTAGGTATGTGTCCATATTTGGATACGTTGGGTTGTTTCGCGAGAAATTGTGAAAATGGGCTTTTTCGAGGTTTTCGGGTTCAAAAACACGGGTGACATTTTGCACCAACATTAGAATCGGGAAGTTAGCACTTAGAATAGGTTCTAATCATTATTTAGAACTCGTGGGTAGAATTTGGGTCGAATTAGGATAGGTTTGGTGCCCGTATCATGCGGTATTGCGAATCGGACACCCCGGAGCCGCCAAAATGGCCATTTGGCCATTCGGGTCTCGTTTCTCGTTTTCGCTCGCGTGCGCGAGTTGGATTGCTTGTGTAGGGTATGTGTCTAGGCCCTAGAGGGTAGAATTTCAAGAGTTTGGATATTTGAATAGGTTTCGGGATGTTTTGGAGTGTATGTATGTATGTATATATATATATATATATATATATATATATATATATATATATATATATATATATATATATATATATATATATATATGTGTGTGAGTATGTATATATATTAGTGTGTGTGGATGTTTATTTATATAGTTGTGTGTATGTGTGTTAGAGGTTTGTGAGTGTGTGAGTTTGTTTATAGATAGATAGATAGATAGATAGATAGATAGATAGATAGATAGATAGATAGATAGATTATGGATAGATAGATAGGTGGATAGATGATGATGGGAAGAAGGAAGAAGGGAGAGGAGGTTGCTGCCCCTTGGCAGCAACAACAACAGCGTATAGCTGCTAAGACAGCAGCCTATAGGCTGCTGCATAGGACAGCAGCAGCAATAACAACAGTTGGGGTTGCTGCAGGGATGCCCCTTGTCACCCATTGACCCCCTTTTGTCCCCTATTTAACCCCCATTTCATCCATCATTTAGCACCACATTTGACCCCCATGATGCCATGTATGTGTGTGTGTGTGTGTG
The DNA here is from genome assembly GCA_029216955.1 of Iris pallida. Classification (NCBI taxonomy): domain Eukaryota; kingdom Viridiplantae; phylum Streptophyta; class Magnoliopsida; order Asparagales; family Iridaceae; genus Iris; species Iris pallida. The sequence continues at coordinate 9,892,901 of JANAVB010040619.1, forward strand.
TGTGTGTGTGTGCTAGTTTGTTGGTAGTGTTAGAAAGTTAGTTGTTAATGACATGTTAGAGGTTATGTTAGATAGTACGTTGTATGTTTGATATATAATTTAGATGTTAGAATTTGTTAAGGTATGCTAGATTTGTTAGTTTTGAGTTAGTATCTTGGTATCTTAGATACCAATGTTAGTATCTTAGGATATCTCTAGTTTACCTTTTACCTTCAAGGTAATGAGGTTTACCTTAGTATAGGGTAAGGTATTGTGATACCCTCAAGGTATAGGGTAAACTTAGAGTCTAAGGGTAGGTAATGGTTAGATAAGTTAGTTGCTTAGTATCTTAGGATACCAAGAGTCGTATCTTAAGATACCAATGTGTATCTTAGGATACTAGCGTGTATCTTAAGGTAAATGTGATTTACCTTGGTATAGGCTGAAGTACGTATAGGCAACTCAAGTAGGGGGTTAATAGAGTACTTGTGATAATAATGATTAATTAAAAAATCAACTATATTCAATCCCAACTAGTAAATAATTAATCAGAGTATAATTGCAAAAATTAATTAAAGATCAGAAAGCATACGCAGACACATCAATTTTTAACCTGGTTTCCCTCGTGGAGGACTAGTCCAGGCCTGAGAACTCTAGCTCAGGATTAAAATCCACTATTTGTGAAATAGCTTTACAACCACGTGCCTTTACACAGAAGAGCATGCCAACTTCTTGAAAGATCGCTGAGGCGAAACTTGTAATTTTTCGAGTGACTTCTTCGAGACTCTTGCACAAAACTTCTAATTGACTAGCAACGAGCACCTTGTAGGCTTGGGAAGTTTTGTGTCTAGTAGATGAGAAGAGTATGGACTTTTAGGATGTATAGGCTATAAGAGTAGAAGAGAAGAGAAGATTGGATGATTTGAAATAGGAGAAAAGGGTGCCTATATATACTAGTTCTGGGAGGCAGAGTTCGGCCAGAACTCTGTCCAAAATTCAAAAATTATGGCCGTTGGACAACTTGCAATGAGCAATCCCTAAAAATTAGCTTCTGGAAATTAGGAGACAGAGTTCGGCCCGAACTCTGTGTAGGGGCAGAGTTCAGCACGAACTCTGCCTCCTTGGAGACAGAATGCTCATGGTCTGTTGGGCTTTGGCAGTTTGGCTTTTTGTTTTTGGGGCTTTTTGGTTATCTAGTCTATGGTTGAGGTACTCAGTGCGACTCAATGTACAATAGTCTAGACTCAATAAAAGTATAAAAATTACATACTTTCGATGACAAGTTCCAACAGTATTCGTCGAGCAGTCGTCGATGATGATTGTCCAACTTGATGTGTGATAGTCGTCTGATTTGTAGCTTGATTGACGATTTATGTGTCGAGTTAGATCATGTCAAATATCGATTTGTTAATTATCAAGATTAGGTTGACTGCGATCCAGTTTGGGTCAACAATCTCCCCTATTTTGATAATTGACAAAATTACGATATTTGTGTGTCGCAATATTCATACCTGGACACATATATAGCTCCTCCGTAGATGGATATTTCGGCTCCCCCGTAAATAGAGAAGTCCTGTTACAAGTACTAGTCCAAACAATATATCGCACACAAGTATTTATCCAAAATGGTTAAGCAAATATCACAGATTCTCCCCCTTTGACATTTAGCAAAATGAAATAGAGGCTCCCCCATAAAAACATAACCATGGAGAAAATATGCAATCATACAGCCAAGGCTCAAATCCAACGTAAGAGATAACTAGCAAATAATCCAAATAGAAGCCATATAAGCATAAAGTAGTACAAAGTAAAGAGTTCAACTACATAACCACTGAATGAAAATGACAAAGTCCATAAACAAAAGAAATCCTAAGCATCAGCAGCTTCATAAAATGGACCACGGCCGTCACGGAGCACGAGGAAGGTCCAGCAGAGTCAGATGGGTCGCTAATGGAGCGACGAGGATCAACAAACGCTGCATCTGAATACAAATACCTCCTGACCCAGGTGTCATCGATATGATAACCTTCGCGAGAAGGGTCCCATACCATGGGGTAAGACACTGTAGGATTAGTATCCAGGAAGTACTGGATGTTATGCAGGGTGTTGCTGATAGCCGTCATCTGTAAGGTGGTGCGATAATCCATCTGAGTCCAGCGATCGTCCTCCAAGAGGAAACGATCACGCAGCATAGCCTGAATGGACTCAAGAGTAGCAGGTGGCTCGGGCGCAGGTTGGCCAAAAGCAGGAGGATCGGCCTGAGCATCAGAGTCGGAATGCTCTGACTCAGCAGGAGACTCAACAGCTGCTAGAAGCCGTCGTGCCTTAGACAGATAGGCGGGGGCAGGAAGGAACTGACACTCATCAAGGGGAATATGGAATGCACAAAAAATTATCGACAAATATAGGGCGTAGACCAATGATCGAAGTCTCTTCCGTGCATTAATCATCCAGTCCACCAAAGTGCGCAGAAAGTTAAAAGGGACATGGAAGTGGAGATAATAAAGTGCAGAGATCTCAATATAAGATACTTCATCAGTCGATCCTGCTTTGGACAAGATCGTGGAAAAAATGATGCGATAAAGTTTATAGAAATACGGGTTAAAATATTTAGCCCATAGCTTGTGTGGACGAGTGTTGGGAGTACACAAATCATCCTTGAAGCTTTCAAGTGACGATCCATCAAAAAATTGAAACTTGCGGGCACCGACAAGTTTATCCCAAGAATTGGGTTCCGGAATCTCGAGATATTCCGCAAGCTCAAAATCATCAAAAGTAATATCGATACCGGCGACACGAGAATAGATTCGTGTGTCGTCAAAGGTTAGATTACAGTAGAACATTTAGATAGCATTCAAATAAATAATATATGATATAGAAACTAACTCATCTAAAGAATGATCATGGAACAATGAATCATAAGCCAAAAATATAGTAAAATTAATCGGATGACCCGCATACACACTCCGTGAACGAAAATCAGCAAACCATTCATTAGAAACCTCCAATGATACAAAATTTGTTCATTGAATGTGTTAGGGTTATGAAGTGGTGGTGGATTAAAAAGTGGATAGATTAGAGGAGCAAGATGAGGAGGAGGATTGGAAGATGATGCACCTTCACTCCTTCTCTTGCCTTTTCTAAAGAGTCTTGGAGACATGGAGAATTTGACAAATTAAAAGGAAATAGAGAAGAATATGAAATTATACCTCACACAAATAAGAAAAGATGGAAGAGATCCTCCCAAAAGCTTGAGATCTTGAGTTTGGGAAGAAAAATAGCCCTAAAAGTGGAGTTTTTAGGGTTAGGGTTTGAGAAAATTATGTTTGGAGGAAGGTAAAAGAAAAATAAAGTGAAGAGAGAGGGTTTGCTCTCAGGTTTAAGGAGTTTGGGAGCAACAAAATAGGTTAAATCTTGACCGTCGGATCAAAACAAGGAGTGGCTGAGAATCAGAGAAGGTTCTGTGACCAAGGACACAGAGTTTGGCCAGAACTCTGTGTGGGACAGAGTTCGGCCCGAACTCTGCCTCCTTGGGCACAGAACACAGGAAAGGTTAAAAATGGCTAAGTATTGATGGAAAAATGAATAGAATTTGAAAGTTTGAATTAACTAAGTCATAAACGTAATTAAACCATATAATAAATAAGGATTTAAGACAGCGACCATTATGATAAAACTGCCATGGGTTAGCTGTAGGGGTCGGATCCCAGCTAGCGGTAGTCCAAAGACTAGTGCACCGTGTCGCTTAGGCTTTTACGCCTTGTTGGCAGAAGGACCCTTTCGGCTTGTACCAATAGCAAAGTCACCATAAAGATATATGCCATAATCGTTATTTACACAGGCCAATTTATTTTATGATCGTTTTATCCAAAATTCCAAATTCACGACAAAGAAAGTTGAAGCGCTCTTCGGCCAGTGGCTTGGTAAAGAAGCCTGCTAGCTAATGTTCAGTGTCTATGAATTCTAAATTAATCGTGCCTTGTTGTTGATGATCACGCAAAAAGTTATGTCTAATCTCTATGTGTTTAGTGCGTGAGTGACAAACAGGGTTCTTGGTCAGATTAATGGCACTAATGTTATCGCAAAAAATAGGTATGTGCTTGAAACATAAGTTATAGTCTTCAAGGGTTTGCCGTATCCACAGAATCTGTGCACAACAACGACCAGCTGCGATGTATTAAGCTTCTGTTGTGGATAGTGCGACAGAGTTCTGCTTCTTGCTAAACCATGAGACTAACACCTTTCCTAGAAAATGACACGTGCCGCTGGTACTCTTACGGTCGACTTTGCATCCCGTAAAATCAGCATCGAAATATCCAATTAAGTCAAAGGAAGTGGTTTTGGGACACCACAAGCCTACCGTAATAGTTCCTTTAAGGTATCTAAAGATACGCTTAACTGCGGTCATGTGTGATTCCTTAGGATTGGCTTGGTATCTAGCACATAAGCAAACATTGAACATAATGTTGGGGCGACTAGCAGTTAAATATAATAAACTACCAATCATACTTTGATACTTACGTTGATCGACCGGTTTGCCGCTTTCATCAGGTTCCAGCTTTGTAGTAATAGCCATAGGGGTGTTGATCGGTTTGATGCTGTCAAGCTCAAACTTCTTCAGCATGTCCTTGACATATTTTGATTGACTGATGAAGACGCCTTGCGAGAGTTGTTTGATTTGCAATCCAAGGAAGTAGTTGAGCTCCCTCATCATGCTCATTTCGAACTCATTCTGTATACACTTGGCAAATTCCTTGCATAGACCCTCATTAGTAGACCCAAAAATAATATCATCAAAATATATTTGTACTCAAAGAATTGTGTCATCAAAAGATTTTATAAACAGTGTAGTGTCGACTTTCCCTTTAAAAAAAAAATTTATCTAGTAGAAAAGTACTCAGACGATCATACCAAGCTCGAGGAGCTTGTTTGAGGCCATAGAGAGCTTTCCTAAGTTTAAAAATGTGGTCAGAAAATTTGTGATTTTCGAAACCAGGTGGTTGTTTGACAAAAACCTCTTCCTTGATAAAATCGTTTAGAAAAGCACTTTTCACATCCATTTGAAAAAATTTAAAGTTTTGAAATTATAAATGTGCAAAGCATCCGAATGGATTCTAGTCGGGCAACAGGGGCATACGTCTCATCATAGTCGATGCCCTCTTCTTGATTGTATCCTTGGGCTACGAGACGAGCTTTGTTGCGAGTGACTGAACCGTCCTCGTTTACTTTGTTACGAATAACCCATTTAGTGCCAATTATTGAGTGGCCAGTAGGTTTAGGAACAAGTTTCCAAACTTGGCTTCTCTCAAATTGGTTGAGTTCTTCTTGCATCACGGAAATCCAAAATTCATTATTGAAAGCTTCTAAAATATTTTTCGGTTCTATTTGAGAAAAGAATGTAGTGCTAGCTATAATGTCTCTTACAGAGGATCGAGTAGTTATCCCTTTTGATATTTTACATATTACCAAGTCCTTTGGATGAGAGGGAGTGAATTAGAACTTCTTTGGTAATTCCTTCGGAGAGCTAGTTTCAGACGTTGCATTTATAGATGTCGAAGTAGATTGTTCATCATCGTCGTCGAAAATAACAGCTGTACTATTGTCCTCATCAAAAGTTACATTAGTAGACTCTTCAACAATCATGGAGCGTTTGTTGAATACTCTATATCCCTTACTCTTGGCCGCATAGCCAAGAAGAATACCTTCGTCAGCTTTGGCATCAAATTTGCCTAAGTTGTCTTTGGTATTCATGATAAAGCAGCGACAACCGAACACTCTAAAATAAGAAACATTAGGAGTCCTACCAAACCAAAGCTCATAGGGTGTCTTCTTCGAAATAGGTCGAATCAACACCCTATTCAAAAATGGCATGCTGTGCTGACAGCTTCTTCCCAAAAGTATTTCAGAAGAGAGAATTGATTTAGCATAACTCTATCTATATCATCAAGAGTTCTATTCTTACGCTCCACAACACCATTTTGTTGAGGAGTTCTTGGACACAAAAATTCATGACTAAAACCATTTGAATTATAAAACTTTTCAAAATCAGAATTTTTGAATTCGTCACTATGATCACTTCGGATACGAGTAATCATGTAGCCTTTTTCGGTTTGGACCTTTTTAGCAAATACTTTAAAAATAGAAATCGTATCACTTTTGTTTGTAAGAAAGAAAACCTATGTAAATCTTAAAAAATTATCTACAATAACAAAAGCGTAGAGTTTTTCGCCAAGACTGGCTACTCTACTAGGACCAAATAAGTCCATATGAAGTAATTGCAAAGGTCGGGTAGTACTTACAGTATTTATGGATTTAAAGGAAGATTTGGTAGCCTTATTCTTTTCACATTCAGCACATACCGTGTCTTTCTTGAATGTGATATCCGGCAGTTCTCTGACTAGCTTCTTGGTGGATAATCTGGATATAGTATCCTTGTTGGCATGACCAAGTCGATGATGCCATAGGAGCTTTTCGTCTATGATGTAGCCTTTAAGGTTATTGCCGAAGGAAACGTATCCTTCCTTTTTCATTGATAGTGTTGCAAATAGATTTGTATTTCCAGTCATATGTCGCGAGCACCCACTATCGATAATCCACTTGCTTATAGTTGAAGAGGGAAGGTCCACCTACACCACGATAGATGTGACCGTTGGTACCCAGATTCTTTTGGGTCCTGAGAGGTTAGACTTCGGTACCCATGCATATATATTTCTATCAACTTATCTCCTAATCCTACATTATGGAGAAATGTGTCCATGTAGGTTAGAATATGTACATCTAGCATGCATGTTTATACTAGGAGCATGTTGATTGTGGTGTCTATAAGTAGGGTGATGATAGCTATGTGCAACAGTAGAGTGAGTATGGTGACTTTGTGTAGCAGCAGGGTAACTATAATGATTATAGTGACTGTGTGCAACAGTATGATGATGATAATGATTACGTGTATGTGTCTTACGTGCTGTATGTACAATAGGTATACATGAAGGCATGATTTTGTGTAGCACGTGGATGAGTGTTCTTGTGGTGACTTGCCTTTTTGTGTTGAGTTGGCACGTGTTTGTACGTATTGCGACTATGAGACTAAACTTGCGGTTGAATAACCTGATTGTCCAGTTTAATCTCTAATTTTTAGAGACAACATTCAACTCATCACATTTAGCAGTAAGACCGTGTATTCTACCTGTAGCAATTTTGAACTTGTTTTTCTCTTCAGCAAATTCTTTGTTTAAAGCCATGATTTCAAGTGTTTGTTTCTCAATGATTGATTCGACATCGTGTAAGCCTAATTTAAGCTTGGATACCTCTTCGGTGTTTTTGTGGGTATAGTATTTCTAATATCTTCTAGTAAACATGAAAGTCTATGGATCTCGATTTCGTAGTACTTGATCTTATCCTTTGTATGTTTATATTTATTGATTACCTTTTTGTGATCTTCAAATAGATCACCAAAAGCATCACCAAGTTCATCAAATAAGAAATCATCAAAAGAATCTTTTACCTTTTCTGAAGTTGCCATTAGACAGACGTTAGCCGTGTTTTGCGGAGAGTTATCTTCCTCGTCTGAATCACTAGCCTTGTTTTATGCCAGATGCTAGAGTTGGCATACTTCCTTGTAGTTGGCTTCTCGTACGGCTTCTCATATTTGCTTCCCTTCTTTGCTAAGGGAAAATCTTTCTTGACATGTCCCATCTTTTTGCAACCGAAGCAGGTGGGTTCTTCCTCATCGTCTCTTTGTTCTCTCTTATTTTTGTTGAAGCGTAGAAACTTTTTGAAGTTTCGAACTGAGAGAGCTTGATCGTCACCTTCGGAGTCGTCGTCATCAGTATCTACTGAGCTGGTTCTTCGGCGATGAGCTCTCAATGCAATCTCCTTCTCTTTTGGAGCTATTTCTTTGAAGTCTTTTAGATCGAGCTCATGCGTCATCAACTTGCCCATCAATGTTTCTAGTGACATTGCCGTGAGATCATTTCCTTCGATGATCGTCGTGACTTTGGGGTTTCAGACCTTCAGTAATCCCCATAGCACTTTGCGTATCTTCTCATGGTTGGAATAATATTTTCCAAAAAAAGATAGCGGGTTGACGATGTCGAAGAATCTGGTGAACATTTGAGTGATCGTCTCATTTGGCTTCATCTTGAAAGCCTCGTACTCCTGTGTCAGACGACTGACTTTTGATTCTTTGACTTGAGTGGTCCCTTCATGAGTCACATCCAAAAGCTTCCATACTTCGTATGAGGTGGTGCATGTGGAGACCCTGTTGAATTCAGTCCTGTCTATGACACAAAAAAGAGCATTAATAGCCCTAGCGTCTAGACTTGTCTGTTTCTTCTCCTGATCAGTATACTTGTCGTAGGATTTCTCGATGAGACTCCCCTCGACATTTATTCTGGGAGGTTTCTTGTAGCCATCAGTGACTACAGTCCACAGGTCAAAGTCTATAGCCTTAAGATAAAAACTCATTCTAGTCTTCCAATATGTGTAGTTGGTCCCATCAAATAGGGGTGGCCTATTTGTGGATTGACCCTCACCATAGTTGGTAGAGATGGGTTCTGTGGTTGCCATGGATCAACTCTAGGATATAAATCCTGTATCAAGAGAATAGGGCTCTAATACCAATTACAGTACGTGTAGACAACTCTAGAGGGGGGTGAATAGAGTACTTGTGATAATAATGATCAATTAAAAAAACAACTCCATTTAATCCAAACTCGTAAATAATTAATTAGAGTATAATTACGAAAATTAATTAAAGATCAGAAAGCATACGCAGACACAATAATTTTTAACCTGGTTTTCCTCGTGGAGGACTAGTCCAGGACTGAGAACTCTAGCTCAGGATTGAAATCCACTATTTGTGAAATAGCTTTACAACCATATGCCTTTACACAGAAGAGCACACCAACTTCTTGAAAGATCGCTGAGGCGAAACATAGAATTTTCCAAGTGACTTCTTCAAGACTCTTGCACAAAACTTCTAATTGACTCGCACCGAGCACCTTGTAGGCTTGGGAAGTTTTGTGGCTAGTAGATGAGAAGAGTATGGCTCTTTAGGATGTATAGTCTATAAGAGTAGAAGAGAAGAGAAGATTGGATGATTTGAAATGGTAGAAAAGGGTGCCTATATATACTAGTTCTGGAAGGCAGAGTTCGGCCAGAACTCTGTCCAAAATTCAAAAATTATGGCCGTTGGACAACTTTTAATGAGCAATCCTGAAAAATTAGCTCCTGTAAATTAGGAGACAGAGTTCGGCCCGAACTCTGTGTTGGGGCAGATTTCTGTCCGAACTCTGCCTCCTTGGAGAAAGAATGATCATGGGCTGTTGGGCTTTAGCAGTTTGGCTTTTTATTTGTGGGGCTTTTTGGTTATCTAGTCTATGGTTGAGGTACTCAGTGCGACTCAACGTACAATAGTCTAGACTCAATAAAAGTATAAAAATTACAGACTTCTGATGACAAGTTCCAGCAGTATTCGTCGAGCAGTCGTCGATAATGATGGTCTGACTTGATATGTGATAGTCGTCTGATTTGTAGCTTGAATGACGATTTATATGTCGAGTTAGATCATGTCAAATATTGATTTATTAATTATCAAGATTAGGTTAACTGCGATCCAGTTTGGGTCAACATAGGCAAGGTAATGAGGATTACCTTGTCATAGCGTAAAGTATTGGGATACCATGGTAGGATAAGGTATTGGAACCATAGTAAGGTAAGCGTTTACCTAGAATACTAAGTTAGATAACTAGTATGGGTTAGCTAGTAGTTTAGGATAGCTACTAGATATCTTGGTTTGGTTTATGGATAAGTTAAGGTATTGGACCCAAACCAAGGTATTGGCATTGGGATACCAATATGACTAGGGTATATGGTATCTTGGTAGGTAAATGTTAGTGATATGATACTTAGTCTAGTTTTGACCCTGTTTGACCATGGTTGACTGTTTTGACTCAGTCAACCAAAAGTCGATACTTGGCCTAGATAACTAGAACTTGACCAGAGTTGACTGGTTGACCAAAAGTCAACTGTGTGTCAACCAATAGTCTATGTTGACCTAGATTGGACTAGAAGTTGACCAGAGTTGACCAGTTGACTAAAAGTCAACAATAAGTCAACCTTTGATCTAGTTTGACCTAGTGTAACATAGTTTGACTTAGTTTGACTGAGCTTGACCTAGATTTGCATATCATATCCTAGAAATCATGCCATATACTGTCAAATCCTAATTTAACTCATGATATCTCATCTTTAGGTCTGTGACATCACTCCGAGCATCTATTCTCACTAACAGCTCAGGACCACAGGCAAGTACATTCACTGATAGTTTTTATTGTCTTGATATCTGTTATATTCGATTCAGTTATAGTGTTTTACTTGATTTCCGACATGATAGTTCACGGACTAATATACGTCGGATCCTATCATAAGATGTTATTCCTAGACTTTTTTGGTATATTGGTATATTGTCAATCTTGTTTCTTGTACTTGTATAGACACCAATTTGGGAGTGGACTGGCCCCCTACTTTTGAATCCTGCGTCATGACATGTCATGTTCGGATCCATTATATTATTCGAGAATGGGGAGTTATTAGTAGTTATGTGATCAATATCCCTCTTGTATTCCTGTTACTACTTGTGCATAGCACCACCCTCACCACACATAGGGTGTAGCCTGACCTGATACTACTTGTGCATAGCTTTCCATTTTGGCCGGCCTGATCTCCAGGTTTACTTATGCTTGTTTTTGTGCATAGCTAGTCAAATGGAACAGCCTGATCTTGACCCAAGCCGATCATATAATGCACTAATATCTCAAGGCACCATTTATGTTTACTTTATACATCAGATATTCCTGTACTGTTCTACATTCTTGAATTTTATATCCTGACATGATATCCAGTTTTACATATTCTGTATGTATTCCCGTCTTGAAATTTTATCTTGTATTTCATTATAATTTTCTCTTATAAAATTTGTCAATTCAATGAAACTGTTGTTGGTGTTTGTACTTGCTCATTATCCTGACAGGATAATCCCATTGATATTTATAGAGGATTTAAAGGCCGACTGCTCGACCTTTTATGGCTATGGCCCAGACGGAGATTTTAACCAGGAGTTACCCTTGATGCCAGTAGAGGATTTTCCTCCTGTTTAGACCTGTTAGATAGGTTTGACTGGACTGCATTCCAGCTAGTATTTGAGACTTATGTTATACTTGTATTTTGGGATCTTACGTTATGTTTTAAACTCTGAACTCCTGGTTTTGACTCTGTGACTTGCATCTATTTCCAGGTTTCCTATTTTCTATTATATTTTTATCACATCGTGCTTATCTTCCCTCGATGTCATATGATTGAGTTATATATATTCCTCCATACGGAGATGACATGTTTATATATATTATTGATGTTAGATTTTATAGACGACCTATATAGCGTTCTACCGTCGACACTGCGACGTAGGCTGGACGTACCCACATGCTCGTGCCCTTAAATAGGGTACGGGTCGTGACAAAAGGTTACAGGGATTTGACTCGGCGTTCAATTTCTGTACTCTGAGTTTGGATGAATTCTTTTCGTTGCCTTTTCAGATCGTCCAGGTGGCTAGCGGCAACTTGATGCATTTAAAGTACTTCCTCTTACATCTCTTGGCAGCTCTAAGTGTCTCACAAAGTTGGGCCATCTCAGCTTCCAACTCTTGAAGACGAACTTGGCATTCATCCGCTTCCTTCTCCTCCTTTGAGGCTTTGGTCTTATAATGCTCGACAGAGGAAGTAGTCTCGATAATGCTAGACTCCAACTCTGTGGACCGTGTTGAGAAAACAACCACATAATCTTCTAAGGTTGCTTGTCGTGCTGCAGACTCACGAGCCATCATCTCACATTCGGTATCTACGAGTCGCTGGATATTGCCTCTTGTCAGATCTTGATAGGACTCGATTAGTTCTTCGAGCACATCCAAGATATGTTCTAAGAAGCTAACCCGGTCCAGATCACCGATATTGCGGATGGCTTCAATGATAAAGGAGATAGTTCTCCTTACTGACTCATAAGGATGACCTTTCTCCAAGACCATCTGAACAAGAGTTCCCAAGGAAGTAAAGAAGGCACTGGTATAAGTCTCGACGATGATATTTTTATCGTCGATACACTAGGAGTCGCCACTTCAGCTCGAATCCCTCCTTCTGCAGAAGATGGAGGAATCACAGATTATGCACCAGGAGATATTGGTGCGAGCATTCTTGAAGAGCTTCCTTCTGTAACATGAGTCCCCATATCAGAGAAGCCATAGTGAGCTGAAGCTGAATGTTGTAGATGCTAATGGAGCCACAACAATCATCCCCACGGGACCCTTTGTAATAAAAAAGACGCAATTATTATCATATCAGACAATCTCAAATGAGCAAAGGTAAATAAAATAAAAAATTTACCTGAGCCCAGCAACACATATGGGGTCTCAAAAAGTACGACATCTCACTCTGTATAGAGCCTTGTCATGGTATTTTTAGAGATGGCCGCTTGGCTGCTTCCAGCTTCTGAACCGCCTGACATAAAGAGGCCGCTTCCGGCCTCTGGGTCGACTTAGACACCTGGGACTGTAGCTACCTCTGCTCACTCTGTCTCAATAACAATATCAGCTGGGTTCTGGATCTCCTCAGTATCAACTTCTTTAGGGCTTTCATGGCCCTCATCTTCAATAGGGTATTCTTTACCCTTAGCAACAGTTTGGCTATCTTCAGCGGTTGGATTTTTATTTTTTTGGATTACTGTTCGATCTTCCGAAGTAGCGTTTCCAAGATATTCCTCAATCAGAACATCACTGAGGTCATAGTCGTCTAAAGTCCCTATCATCTCCTTGTTTTCCTGAGAGGGTACATGGGTTTGAGTCATAGAGGAAACTGTAACATTTAGAATGTCTTCAGGAGGTATGATCTCCGGAGTTTCCTTAGTAGGGGATGGTAACATTTTTTCTGCCGCAGCGAGTACAGTCACTGGAAGGGTGATTGTTATGGACGCTGATTCCGAAGAAGGAACCAAAGGAATATCCGCTGCAATAGTTGGAGTCGGAATATTTGTTGTTGGAGTTCCTGCAAATAGAAAACGTACATATCAACACAAAAGCCCAACGAATTAATATTTGCAAGGGCGATAATATCACTTTTCGGAGACGAGTTTGGTGAACAGGGGACCGTCCTAGCACTGGAGGAGTAAGCGTAGTTGCAGTTTCTTGTTGCTCAACTTCGGTTATCAATAGTCTTCTTCTCATCTTGTGCTCAAGCGATATTGGAGTGACATCCTTCGGATTCAAAAAGCTCATCATGCACATCTGATCTCTTATTTTCTTTTGGGATCAGAGAAGGGGTTGTCCCTGTTCCCCAGAGGAAATCCTTGCTTCAGCTTGTCGTGTCTGGGATCTGGTTCTCACTGCAGGATATTCAATAATAATAGCTGCTTCCTTCATCTTTTCCTCCCGAGCTTTAGGGGAGAAGGTGGTTTAGCTGGGACAGAAGGGTGGGTGATTCCCTAACTCTTCGTCTTTTGCTAGTCCCTTTTGTTGGAGATTTTTCTTTTCGCTTCTTGAGGGAGATTTCTAGCGGTTCATTCATCTTATTAGGGAGGCCGACAAGGGTAGCATCAAGAGGCTCATCTGTAGGAGCATTCTCTTCAACTTTTCTGAATTCAAGGGTGGTTCTGGACCCCAACCGTGCTCATTTGGCACTTACAAAACTATTAGACATGGTGAATCCCTCAAAGAAGGTATTAGCCGAAGTATAAATGTTCGCGTATGTATATAACATATGCGGGCCTATTTCAGGGGTAACATTGGGCATTAAAAAAGTACCTTTGGTGCCCCTAGTGCTATAATACCTCCATCCTCTGGCGCCATCGATCAAATAACTAGAAGCTTACAAACAAGTAGTGGCATTGCCAACATGCATTTAATCATAGCCAAATTGGCGGGCAAATCGACTAGGTAAGTACGGCTCCAGACTACATTTACTGCCAAATCGATATACCAGGTGGAAAGGTTTGATCATCTTTAACCACATGAAGGCAGCTGGTGGCGGATGAGCAGCCATAGGCTCTAGATCCATTAGCAAAGGAGGAAGATTCTCGGTTCCATAAAGTGGGAGAATGCAGTAAACCGTCCATTCCGAACCCATATTCAATGCTTTTCGGCAGTCGGCGAGAGAGTTCACTTTCCACCGGCATGTGGCAAAGCATCGGATGAAGTCCCCTCGTACGACATTTAGATCGGATCCATCAAAATGGGGTTGTGTAACAATAACCAACCGAACAGATAAGTGTATGACATTTCAGTACGGGGGAAATTATCCCAGGTACTGGGATCCGTCATCATAGTATATGTTAAAGATCGAAGACCCGCATTCAATCGACAAGTCACCGCATAGAGAATATCAATCTTGTGCCCGAATACTGAACGTACAGCAACGAATAGTACACCACGATGGATCCTATCAACAACACTGGCTCCAGGAACCACGAATCGTCGCAGCCACAAGGATAAGTGTTCGACATCACAAAAGTTATACGAACTTTTTGCTTATTGAACTTGAAAAAAGGTACAATCGATTCCTATACAAGAAAATCTAAGTACAAGAATTCTGGAATAGCATGACGGTAGAGATCGAGCACTGCAGCGGCTCCTTTACCCCATTGACAATCTGACGATGAGTTGGACTTGCTTTGGCTTTCTGGTACCTTTTATAGAACTCTAGGGTTACCGATCAAGAGGGTACCGGGGTTGAAGACTTCGAAGCTCTGCCTTTTGCCTTTTGCCTTTTGCCTTTTGCTTCTTTCCTTTCTGTGTGTGTCCTCCTCCTCTCCTTTTTTTGTTGAAAGGAAAATTCCTTCTATTTATAGGGAAAAGGGGCATATATACGATGTGCACTCGGATTTGAGATATAAAGGAATCTGCTGTCATTGCACGGTGCGGGCTTCTGCTGAGCTAACACGTGGCGAACGTCGATATTCCCCTCTATCGAGATCTCGGATGGTTATCAAAATAACTGAAGGAGGAGACATGTGGCACGTGTCTATTGCTAGGAATCCTCTGTTTAGATGAAGCCAAGTAGATCTTTAATTTCATCTTAGAGTAGGATTCTGTTTGATCTTTAGGAGGCTATTGGTTTAAACAAACTGACTTGATATGACCTTTATCAAAAAGAGCAAACTCCATCCATATCTGAGTTTTAAACCAATTTATAAGATATTTGTACTTATCAATATGATCAACCTCTGTCCTATCTTTGAGAGTGGCGGTTTAAATAAACCAATTGAGTGGGACCATGTAACCTACGCCTCTAGCGAGGTCTTAGTGCTGCTGCGCTTCTGGTGCAATGAGTAGACTATTCTCCTGGAAATAACGGAGCCTTTGCACTTTCAGGCGACTAGTGGACTATATTTTGAAGACGACGAAACCTCTGTACATTTGAGCCATGAGTAGGCTATGTTTCGAGTTGTAAAGTCACTGTGCTTTAGGGCGACGAGTAGGTTGTGCTTCAGGTTAACGAGGTTACTGTGCTTTTGGAGTGGTAGGCGGACTTGTATTGGATGCAATGGTGTTTCCTAAGTCTTTGATGAAGGGGGTTGAGCTTCTGGGTCAAAGCAGAGGTCTATGCCAATAAAGCTGGGATGATGTGAAGTCATCACCAGTCTGTGCCTCATGCTGGCGCAGTATTGTAGTTGCACTTCTGGTTTGGAGAAGCTGGTTTTGAAGTCTTCTTTAAGAGCAACTAATGACATCTCTTTAAGGAGCGACTCCCTCTTAATTGCCACCGTTACTTGGAGAATTTCAAGGGGTCTTTTAATAGTCTAAGATTTAGTCGAATGAACCCATTTAATGAGGTTCATCATGCTGAGTCCTAGGTTCATCCCATTAATGTGTGAATTTTGACCGACGGCCTTGTGGCCTATGTCTTGGACCACTCCTGCCCTATATAAAAGGAAAGTTTCTTCCGAAGAGTCACGTCCTCCCCTTTTTATCCTTCGACACCATGCTAGATCCGGACTTAGCTTCGAGCAGCCGTTGGCCTTGCCTAAGTCTGATTTAGGTTGAGGATCTCTTAGTTCAAAGGAGCTGTGCCTTCGTACAAGAATTGCTGATGAGCTTCGAGATGTGCTGGAATGCTTCTCATGGAGAGTTCGAACCTGAGTGACATCTTGGAGGTCTTGGAGGTCCTGACGAACGAGTTCGGTCTGGTTGCCAACATGAAGTATCGCAGGTTGTGTTCTGCCCTGCTCATTGGCGGATGCACGCTTTTGTTAGGCTAGAAGAGCCTCAGAAGCTGATGCACTTTTGAAAGGTGCCTCCTGCCGTGCTGTGGACTGATTTTTCGCTCGGGCCAGTAGCTGCTTCAGGAAGAGCTGCACGTCTGAAGGGGGTGCTGTGGTTGCAAACTTTGATGGCGACTGTATTCACATCTTCTATCCATAGTCCCTCCTCTCATGATGATTACACTGTGAAGATGAAATCCAGCGTAGATCCGTAGGAGTTTTTAGTTCAGCATATGTAATCACAAATATTTTGTAACATATCCTTGTAATTAGAAAGTCTTATTTTATATAATCGTGACGAATATGTAATAGACTCTTGTAGCTATGATTTAATAAAAAGAACTTTTTTTGAACTTTTTATCCATTTTTTTGTGAGTTTGTCTTTTCTCTAGGCGTGATTGATCGCCTGCGCTTCTGTGAAGCTGGGTTGGTAGCGAGAGCACCAACCTGTACCGTTCATCATTTGTGCCTTTGTGAAGATGGGTGGGTAGCGAGAGTACCCACATGCGCCTTGTGTTACCCTGCACTTCTTCATGCTTCTACAAGACCCCTTGTACCCCTCTATGGTTTGTACGCATTTTGGTAACTGTTCCTATTGTTTTAAAAATAAAGAACACCCCCTGGGTGCTTAATCTTCCACTCACTTTCTTCTATGCACCAGGGGTACAACTAATTAACTCTATAAAGCAGGGGTGCTCTTTATTTTTAAAACAACGAAAAGAGTTACCAAAATATGTACAAACCATGGGGGTACAACTAATTAACTCCTTCAAAGTGTCCCGAACTTGAGTCAAGCTCCGGATACTTTGAAAAGAAGCATGACACATGTTTCTTTTGTTGCTGAAATACCTATCACGTCTGCTGCCAGGCTGACGTCAAGCTTGGGTTTCAACATTAAATACCTCAAGCCATCGCTTCCTTAAGTTTTCATCATGACTCCTCATTACTCGCGAACGTTTATCATGACCCTTTTCTGAACCCACGTCGTTTAGAGGGTTTACGAAGCGTCTTGTCTTCTTCTGTTGATGTGGCACATCTCTGTGAGCACCCACTAGAGCGTGAAGGCTTATGCTAGTATTGCTTGTCTTCATATATAGTATTTCTTCAGGAACTTGCCATTGATAGGCATCATGAGTAAGTCACCATTAGATTTGGCCAGTCGGTAAGTGCCGTTGGAATACACAGTCTCTATGACGAATAATCCCTCCCACTTAGGTTCGAACTTTTCTGTCGTTTTGTGAGTCATCACCATCGGTCTTCGAACTGCTAAGACGATGTTGCCCACTTGGAACGTTCTTTTTTGTACCTTTTTGTTAAAGGTCCCGGCAATACGAGCTTGATAAAGCTCGATCCTTTGCTGCGCTATTAGGCATTTTTTGTCCAACGCCTCTAACTCTTGTAGTCGTCGGTATTGATTGTCCTCGTCAGTCAGCTGGTTGGTGATAGCTGCCCGTAAGGACAGGATTTGGATCTCCAGGGGGAGCACTGCTTCGATCTCATAGACAAAGAAGAATGGTGTGCTGCCCGTAGGTGTCTGAACGGTCGTATGGTAAGCCTATAGACATTCGCCCAACCTCTCGTTCTAATCGCGTTTGTTAGAAGAGACGACTTTCTTGAGCAGTTTGACGATAGGTTTGTTGAATGCCTCGGCTAGTCCATTAGCCGCAGGGTTATAAGCCATTGACGCCATATTCTATATTCGGTTCTTGTCACAGAATCGATGGAATGCGTAGCTCACAAATTGGGGGCCATTGTCGTGGACAATCCTTCTAGGAACTCCAAAGCGGTAAATGATGTGGTGCTTGATAAAGTTGATCACGTTGGAGGTTTTTACTTCTACCATTGGTACCGCTTCCTCCCATTTGGAGAAATAGTCGGTGATGGCGAGGATAAACCGATGTCATTTGGAGGAGGACAGGCTGATCGGCCCGACGATGTCCATTCCCCATACCTCAAATGGCCAAGCAGCCATCGTGGGGTATAGATATTCCGAAGGTTGTTGGATGAAGTCAGTATGAAACTAATATGCCCGACACTTCTTTGTGTAATCTACGACATCTGCCATCATGGTGGGCTAATAATAGCCCATGTGGCGCAATCGGTCTTGTAACTTAGGGCCGGACTAATAGGCTCCACAGGTTCCATCATGCGCCTCTCGGAGAGCCTCTTGCGCTTTTGTCTGGGACAAACAACGCAGGAGGAGTCCGTCATATGAACACCGGTACATCATTTTGGTGGTCGTGTCGTAGAAGAATCGGAGTGAGCGTCTCCTGACGGAGGCCGCTTTCTTTGGGTCTTCAGGCAGGATTTCGTAGACTGTATAGTCTATGAATGGGAATCGCCAGTCTCGAATGTCCACGTCAGTGTCTACTTGTACTGAGTAGCTTTGATAAATCAATCTATTCTCGCTTTGATATACTCGCTTTTCTTGTTTCCCCTTAGGTTGGCAGTCTTTGTTGATAGCATCGCCAAACAAGGAAGCCTACTTCTTATGGGGAACCTGATCTAAGCTTACGAGGGGTTCACCATTTATCAGGCATAATAGGGTCTTGTCATCCTGAGACCTTAACACAGCTCTCCGGGTCTCAGGTAAATCATACTGAAGAAAGGGGACATGGGATAAGTCATCCTGGTATTCAGATACTCGGAATGCAGATGCCAGCTCCTCAATATAAGTGTCTTCCCTCAAATCAACTGCAAAAGAAAAAAATTTATAGTTAAACTTTTGAAAAGATTATTTTTCCTAAATAATACCTTGCGCCAATCATAGATGGCACATGTGTGGAAAAAATAGTCCTCAGCCAGTGCATGCAATTCTCAAGCCAGATGGCGCATCACAACAACTAGCGCATTGTCTGTGCATAATGATAGACGGCGCATCACATCAACTAGCGTATGGTCTGCGCATAATGACAGATGGCACATCATGTTGAGAATATGACAGATGGTGCATAGCGTCATTGGTTATGATTTTTTTAGCCCAACACTCTGAAAGAGGTGGTGCAATGTGTAGATGGAGAAAAGCATCGACCAATACTCTGAAAGAGGCGGTCGATGTTGGCCTTGGTCGCGCTTCATACGAATGGTGCAAGCAGTTGTTGTCTTCTTTGTTCAAGTCCCTTACCTTCCAAGGATAGGTTTGCCTCTTCGGCTCTCGCCGACGGTGTGATGTGCTGTGGCACTCTCGATAGGGGCACACGTGAAGTGGCTTCAGCCACTTTCTTTCCCTTCTCAGCGGCTGTGGATCTCTTGGGTGCCATTGAGATGAAAGTTTCGAAAGTTAGAAAAGAGGAAGAGCTTGAGAGAGGGAAATTGCAAAGTAAAAGTATTTTTCTCTCTCTTCTCGACTATTTATAGTCGAGGCCTAGCCGTAACAGTCGTGTGATCTGCGCCTGAAAGTCGGGTCGGTTATGATACTACTCTGCGCCAACCACTTATTCAAAGTATTTTCAAATTTTGAAGCTTTTCAATTTAAAAACTTTGAAGGAGGTCTTGTAGAAGCCTAAAATGTTTACTTAGCACCCTGCGTTACTCTTAAGAAGTGCCAACTTTCAGATCATCAAGTGGCGCCAGTCAATAGATGGCGCCATACATCAAGTGGTGCTACCCGCCACGTGGCCATCTTCTCTGAGTAGATAAACAGTTATCATCATGACTGACACCACAACAGTCGAGAAAAATTCGTTCGAATCCCGAGCACGTGGCGCTCGAGAAGATTTGGTCTGACATATCAGATACGCCATTAATGACCAACAGCTGGCTCGCACCATCTGCAATTGGCGCGAGATGATCATTAGTATCATTCAGTCAGTGGCGCCACTCAGCAAGTAGCGCCTGGCGCCATCCAGCAGTGGGCGCCATTTGATCAATTATCCTGAAGCAGTTAGATTACGTAGCACACATGCCACTAATCTCGAAGAATGTATACGTGACACTGCCCCTGACCAAGTGCATATCAATCACAACATGCCACACGTCCAAGCAGTTAAACTAACCGTTCACGCCAAGGGTTGAATGGCGCACCAATTGTAGTGTGCGTCAATCAGGATAACTACTTAACAATTATCTCTAGAACTCTATAAATAGAGTTTCAAATCACTTACAAAACATCACTAATGATCATAATCTTCTGAGCACTTACTACAGCACTCTCCAGAGGCTTTGTTCTTCACATCGCATCGTCCAAGGGATAAAGTGATCGTCTTCTTATCAGATTCCTATAGTTGTACTTCTCTAAAAATTAATTATACTATTGCACTTTCTTTTCTAGTTTGTAAAGGAAAACTTTTGTTTTTACAAACAAAATGGCAAATCTGCTGGGGATAACTTTCTTCTCTTACGAGAAAGTGACAACTTAATGCGATGTTGCGTCGGTCGAAAAGACACAGAAGACATTGGTCATAAAAGTCGACCAAACTGCCTATGAAGCAATGATTGGCACAGGGGGTGCCAAGTGCGCCACTATTGCTGCCAAGAACAAGGCGCGCGCCATCTGGACTCCAAAGTCCTCTAGTACACCAATAACTACTGCTGTGCCAGTCATGGAAAAAATTCTATAGCCACTTCTCCCTCCTCACCAATTCTAAAATTGGAAGAGAACACTCAAGCCAATGCTCAGGTGCTAATCAGGAGACCGTGCCGCTAGTCCACTCCTTCTTCCTTCCCAGTTCTAAACTCGATGGAGGGTGCGCCAGCCAATGCTCAGGCGCCAATTAAGGGACAGTGCCGCCAAGTCACTCATTCTTTCTCTCCAGTTCTAAACTCGGTGGAGGGTGCGCCAGCCAATGCTCAGGCGCTAATCAGGGGACAACGCCGTCAGGCACTCCTTCTTCCTTCCTAGTTCTAAACTTGGTGGAGAAGTTACTGACTTCTGCCCCTGTGCAGAACAAAGGAAAGCGCCCTATGGCCTTTCCTTATCAATCTCCAGTCCTAAACTTGGTAGAAAACATATCTGATTGTGCCCCTGTGCCAGTCAATGCAGTAATTGTCAGATCCCTATTTTTTTGAAAATAGGCATACGACTGTATTTCGTATTTTGGAAGATTTTAATTTTGGGATATATTTAAAATTTTTATTATTTTATTGGAGGTGATTTGCCCTCATAATTATTTGTTATTAATTAAGTTCCTTGATTCCTATATCTACCCCAAAAGAAAACCCTAACCCAAACCCTCACTCCCCTCTCTCACTCAGCCACCACCACCCCTCACCTTTCTCTCTCTCCCGATCCCTCTTTCTTCCCCCACGGACCAGCCCTCTCTCCTCCATCACTCTGAATCCCTCTCTCTCTCCTTGCTCTCCCACACTCCCCCTCCCGAGCTCACCTTCCCCCTCACCCTCGTTTTCCCCCACGACCACCACCATCTTCGTCCCGGCCACCGCTGGCCGCCACGACTACCGCTGCCACCTTCACCCACCAGCACCGCCACCGCCTTCGCCGCCTCCTCCCTGAGCTTCCTCTTTCCGGAGCCGCCACCGCCAGCCACCGCCACCGACCTCCAGCGCGGCCGCCCGTCACCCCTGCGACCACCACCACTAATTCCAGCGCCGCCCCCATCCTCATCGTTGTCGTCGCCTCCACTGTCCCCTTCCCGGCGACGAGCCCCGACCCCTCATTCTCTCTCCTCCGCTGGAGGTCAAGTGCTGCCGGCGAGCCACCCCGACCTGGATTCTCCGGTGAGCCCCGATCTCCTCCGCCCCTTCCTTTCCTTTTTCTCCGGCGGCCAACACCACCGCCGTGCCGTTGCCGCACCCGGGCCAGCACCGCCTCGGGCGACGGGACGCCCTTGGGCCCCGCGCTGCTCGAGCAACGAGCCAGCCTCGGGCTGCGTGGTCTTCGGGCCACGTGCCTCGATGCACGCGCTGCCTCGAGCAGTGCGCTGCTCGATTTGTGTGCGCCTTCTTGGTTTTCGTACGCCCTCGATTCACGTGCTGCCTTGGGCAGCGGGATGCCTCGAGCCCCGCACTGCCTCGGGCAACGTGCTATCTCGGTTTGCGCACCGTCTTGTTTTCTGTGCCTCGACCATTATGTCTTTCTTGATTTTTATGCCGCATCGATTCGCGTGCGTGTATCGATTTGTATGACCGTCTCGGTTTGCGTACCGCATTGGACTCCATACTGCATTGATTTGTGTATGCGCCTCGATTTGTGTGCCGTATCAATTTACGTGCTTCTTGGACTTTAGGTCGTTTCGATTTACGTGCTCGCCTCGATTTGCGTGTCACGTGATTCGTGGACTATTTTGATATTCGTGATTTTCTCGATCTATGTGTACGTCTCGATTTATGTATACGTGTTTCCCATTCATCTCAATATTTGTGCCATCTCGATTCTCGTGCGCGTCTCGATATACGTGCATGTCTCGGTTTACATATCCGTATCGATCCGCGTACCTCGGTTTCCGTGCCCGATCCCTGTACTGCTTGCAGGACCCATATGGTATAGCCTTCTGCCATCTCTTATGATTATTCTATTATTTTATTATTTGGTGCTGATGATTATTTATTGTGTGTTCTGAGGATCTCGATTGGCGTGCTAGCTTGGATCGCGATTGTCGAAGACTTGCTTACCTAATCGAGCCCTCTAGGCAAGTATCCCTTGTTCACCGACGGCTCTTGCCCTCTCTCCTGGATTTTATTTTATTTAGTTAATTTGTACTTGTAAATTTTATAACCATGATTAGTGTAGCCTTGTAGTAGAACTGCCATGATGATAACTTAGAATAGCTTGGTCCGATACCGGGATAGACCGTATCGGGCAACTCGGATGGGTCATCCACACCTCCGAGGACACGAGCACGACTCACTTGTATGGATTGTCCCCGTATGCCCCGTGTCCGACTCACGGTCGGGTAACGGCTTGGCGAACTATTCTTGTGGCTGTGATTGTGCTTGGGTTAGAACTAGGGGCATGTGCTGTGATGCGCCCTGCGAGGCGGTTAGTTGATTATATTATGCATGTTGGCTTGGCGCCTAGTACGCATTATAGTGCTGCTGGAGGCCGGGACTTAGTGGTCTCGGGTTCGATTGGTTTCCAGTACGCATCGTAGTGCTGCTGGAGGCCGAGACTTAGTGTTCTCGGCTATCGATTTGTATCCAGTACGCATCATAGTACTGCTGGTAGCTGAGACTTAGTGTTCTCAGCCTACAATTCTGCGATTCTGCGACGGGTTGTGCCGAGTGGTTTTAGCCCCTATTCGTAGGGTGCTCCCATCCAGATTACAGAGGAGACTTTGCCGAATTTTTCCAGAATTCCCGGTTGGGAATTTGGTTCGAAGGATTGGGCAGAACCATTCCTTTGGTTTACGAGACTGAACTCATGCATATTCTTCTTGGTATAGCATCTCTGATCTCATTGCCTGCTAGGTAGACTCCCGACTAGATTATTCGCCTAGCGTCTTGATCTGTCCTATCCGCCGGATTGTGTAAGGAGAGCGGTTCTACTCGGGTGAAGGTCTGCAACCCTGGTCCTTGTTTGGTTTAAGGATTGTGGATCTGATCCAGAGGGGTTCACGCAATCATTGCCTTTTCGACGGTATCACCCATTGGACTCTTGACCTGCGACCCTTCTTTTTAGATGGTGTTCTAGTTCAGTTGTTATCCCATCATCTGTCCTGTCCGTCGGATTGTGTAAGGAGAGCAGTTCTACTCGGGTGAAGGTCTGCAACCCTGGTCCTTGTTTGGTTTAAGGGTTGTGGATCTGATCCAGAGTGGTTCACACAATCCTTGCCATCTTCTGACGGTATTCATTAGTGTTGACCCATGTGTTGGGATTATGATCTGATTCGAGGATTGACTATGAGGGATATGATATTGAGATAGTGATAATAGTAGACTAAGTGGATTCTTAGATAAATGTTGCTAGTTCTTTGGTGATGTTCTAATTTGATCAGATATGTCTTCGAGGACTTTTAGATTTTGGATACTGGTACGAGTGCCTCGCAGAACGAGGAGAATATCAAGGGTATTATTATATAATTTTTACTCGACTTTCCAACGCCCAAAATCTGGTACCTTTGTGTATTCCGGTAGTTGGAGAACCTGGTTTGATTGCTGTGTCTTGGTAGTTGAGGGGCTTGTTTTCTAGTGGCTTGTGATCATTGACTTGGAGGATTCTTGTGAGTCCGAGGGCCTAGCATTGTTAGGAGGATGAGCTTGGTATTTGGTGGTTGTCTTTATTGACGTGATATTCACTCCATCATGGATGGGAGACTCTTGCTAGATTGATCTGGTGGATGGACCGACTTGATGATTGGAGCTGTAGGCTCCCATTTATGCTTAAGATGTTGTTATAGTAGAGGTTCTGGTCTTGTACTTGACCTGATATCTATGCCACGATGTGGGCAGATAACTTCTTGTGACTGACAGAGTTGTCCTTGTCCCAGACCTGACTACCTGTATCCGTGCTATAAGTCCAGCTTACCCTTTGAGGTACTGGCCCTGACTTTGTACTGCGGTGCCCTTGTCTATTGGCACTTTGAGGTGCTACTTCCATGATTATATGGCATTGCGATGCCATCTTGATATTCTGGCTATATTATTTGATTACCTGCACGGGTATCTGGTAGTTGGCCTATAGTCTTAGCGTGGTTAGGATTGCTTGCTTGCTTGCTTCTTGCATAACACTAAGGATGGATCACAACTGGGACTA
The DNA here is from genome assembly GCA_029216955.1 of Iris pallida. NCBI lineage: Eukaryota > Viridiplantae > Streptophyta > Magnoliopsida > Asparagales > Iridaceae > Iris > Iris pallida. The sequence continues at coordinate 9,917,829 of JANAVB010040619.1, forward strand.
TAGGTGCCGAGGTTGATTCTTACTTAGCATTTTCGTACTGAGGTACGACATCTAGGAGGATGATCATGTGACCACGGCATGTGATTCCGGATAAATGTATGGTTAATCTAGGCAACTTAAACTGGTAGAAACATTGGGGGAGAACAGAATCCCGAGATCGTGCATTACCAGCCTTATCCCAGACATTAGTCATGACCTGCAGGCTGGCCGCCACGGATATTATTATCATGCGCACTAGTGGATGGCAATATCCGGTTACTTATGTACTATACATTATATATACATGGTATGCTCGGCACGGTAGCCTTACGAGGGACCGGTGGTGACATGCAAAGCCCGGTGGCCTTACGAGGGATCGGTGCTCTTCTTACATGCTATACTTGGCCTCGCCAGCCCTGCTGGGACGGCACGATCTGAGGATTCCCATACTTGCATTGTTGGGGTAACCCAACTTCCACATAGAAAGCCGTAGGCATTTGAGTGGCCGCTTATTCATATAAATTATATGGCTTGCTGTTTGCTAAGCTGGCTGGTGCGTAACGCTGTCCCGGCTCAGTATTTCATTTCCTTGTTCTTGTTTGATGTAGGGGTGGATTACTGTCCCGATGACAGACTACGATCTCCAGTTAGCGATGCAGGCATTAGTGTACGTTAGGATGATTGTGATGATTGTTGGTTACTTACGTACTAGTAGTTGGATTGCTGCCTTATATTCTGTAATCGTGCGTTGGTACCGCACGATCCCTTACCTTATTTACTGTTTTTAGATGCTATTTCTGTCATATTTTATTCTGCTGGTTTTCTTCGCCCGTCCTTGAGCCTTCCTTTCTGGTACTTGCTACGGTTGGCCTGACCAACCCTGGATTATTCCCAGATTGCCTGAGACCGACCATGTGGATCTTCCAGACTTGACGTGGGGGATGTGCTTCAGTTCCAGACCATGCTAGGAACTGTGGGAAGGTATATTCGTCTACATTATTATTCCGTACTATAGATTCCTGATTTGCATATGTGTATTCCCTACTTTCCATATGATTATCTCTCTTGATATTGTTTTATTGTGATTTGCCTGTGGACATGAGGTCGGATTTAGGCCATAGATTGATTGCATGCTAGGATACCCAGCAAGACTTGACAGCCGTCATCGCCGTATAGCGTATTCGTACCTTATACGGTGTAGCTGGCCTACGTCCGTCCCCGTATTTCGGTACTGGGGCGTGACATGGTTTTAGTGGTGGCCCATGTAGGTCTCGTTTTGAGATATTGTTGGGTATCACATGATTATTGATCTCAGTCCACTATTCCTTGGTATTCCCATTTGTTACACTTGTCCTTCGCTCTCTTGAACCTGTGGACTGGTCCTCATCTCTACTTGGACCTATCTTGCTTGGCCATGTCTTATTCGTATTATCTACCTCTGATCCTTGTTTGATAGATATGATCCTATAGTTGGTCATGCGATCACCTTATTTGATGAGATGTTATCTCCATCATTTGGGTTACATGATTATTTATCTTAGGTTCTGTACTCTCTACCGGTGTTTCACCTCGGTTGATTTCCTGTTATCCCTTTCGTGCGTTGACTTCGTATTGACTTAGTATCATTATCGTCCTCTTCGAGCGTTGGCTGGACTGCTGCAGAATGAAGATTTCATCAGGACTCTGAGATTGGATATTTTAACATTTGTTGAGTATCCTAGGGATATTCTTGTATCGATTCGGCTTTCTTGATTCCGGACAGTTCCGCACTCATGATTATATATTTCAGATATTATTTTAATTATAGATATACCTTCTATACATTATGTTTTGATATGGATTCTTGATTTGGAGTATTTTCCTACGGATATGGAGTATTTTCCTAGAAAAGCTATCTTGTGGTTATTATTAAAAATATTTTTTTGGATGTGTGTTACGATTCACCTGGATTTTGGATTTTGATGGTTTTCTAGGACTCATTATATTGTTAGAGATTTTGTGATTTTAGTGATTCGGATATTTGGGTTATGGATTTGATTCGTTTTGGGTATTTGTCAAGAGTACCGGGTGACACTAGTATACCTTGACGGCGTGGTAACGAAAGTTGTAGCCGCTCGATTATAGTGTCATGGTGAATCTTTTGCAGCCATTCCGGATGGCGTGGTAAGGAATGACCATGGCACACATTTTTCGGATATTAGGAAACTACGGTCATCGGTTCGAGACAGATATCCTGTATTTTATGATTTTATGCGAATTTATTATTTTTCTTTATGCAGTTGGGGATTTTACGTTTTCTGACATTATTTTCAACATTCTATACTTGTTTTGATTTATGGGGTTATTTTGTGTATGTGAGACTTTGATTTTCGAGATCCTTTCGATGTTTTCGATTTACCTTGCGAGTTGATTTATCTAGACCTTGTTCTCCTTGATATTTTCATATTGAGATTTTGTTCGTTTCTTATTGTATTACTTGATTTCTGTAAGGTGGGTAGAGTTTTCATGGCAGATATATACGTACTAGTTTTGAAAACCCTATTTTGATAATTCTGAAATTTCGAGGACAAAATTTTTGTAATGTGGGTAGGATGTCAGATCCCTATTTTTTTGAAAATAGGCATACGACTGTATTTCGTATTTTGGAAGATTTTAATTTTGGAATATATTTGAAATTTTTATTATTTTATTGGAGGTGATTTGCCCTCATAATTATTTGTTATTAATTAAATTCCTTGATTCCTATATCTACCCCAAAAGAAAACCCTAACCCAAACCCTCACTCCCCTCTCTCACTCAGCCGCCACCACACCTCACCTTTCTCTCTCTCCCGATCCCTCTTTCTTCCTCCACGGACCAGCCCTCTCTCCTCCATCACTCTGAATCCCTCTCTCTCCTTGCTCTCCCACACTCCCCATCCCGACCTCACCTTTCCCCTCACCCTCGTTTTCCCCCACGACCACCACCATCTTCGCCCCGGCCACCGCTGGCCGCCACGACCACCGCTGCCACCTTCACCCACCAGCAACGCCACCGCCTTCGCCGCCTCCTCCCTGAGCTCCCTCTTCCCGGAGCCACCACCGCCAGCCATCGCCACCGACCTCCAGTGCGGCCGCCCGTCACCCCTGCGACCACCACCACTACTTCTAGCGCCGCCCCCATCCTCATCATTGTCGTCGCCTCCACTGTCCCCTTCCCGGCGACGAGCCCCGACCCCTCCTTCTCTCTCCCCCGCCGGAGGTCAAGCGCTGCCGGCGAGCCACCCCGACCTGGCTTCCCCGGTGAGCCCCGATCTCCTCCGCCCCTTCCTTTCCTTTTTCCCCGGCGGCCAACACAACCGCCGTGCCGTTGCCGCGCCCGGGCCAGCACCGCCTCGAGCGGCGGGATGCCCTTGGGCCCCGCGCTGTTCGAGCAGCGAGCCAGCCTCGGGCTGCGTGCTCTTCGGGCCACGTGCCTCGATGCACGTGCTGCCTCGAGCAGTGCGCTGCTCGGATTGCGTGCGCCTTCTTAGTTTTTGTGCGCCCTCGATTCACGTGCTGTCTTAGGCAGCAGGACGTCTCGAGCCCCGTGCTGCCTCGGGCAACATGCCATCTCGGTTTGCGCACCGTCTCGTTTTCCGTGCCTCGGCCTTTGTGTCTTTCTTGATTTTCGTACCGTATCGATTCGCGTGCGTGTATCGATTTGCATGACCGTCTCGGTTTGCGTGCCGCATTGGACTCCGCACCGTATCGATTTGCGTGCGTGCCTCGATTTGTGTCGTATCGATTTACGTGCTCTTTGGACTTTGGGTCGTTTCGATTTACGTGCTCGCCTCGATTTGCGTGTCGCGTGATTCGTGGACCATTCTGATATTCGTGATTTTCTCGATCTATGTGCACGTCTCGATTTACGTGCACGTGTTTCCCATTCATCTCGATATTCGTGCCATCTCGATTCTCGTGCGCATTTCGATATACGTGCACGTCTCGGTTTACGTGTCCGTATCGATTCGCATACCTCGGTTTCCGTGCCCGATCCCTGCACTGCTTGCAGGACCCACACGGTATAGCCTTCTGCCATCTCTTGTGATTATTCTATTATTTTATTATTTGGTGCTGATGATTATTTATTGTGTGTTCTGAGGATCTCGATTGGCGTGCTAGCTTGGATCGCGATTGTCGAAGACTTGCTTACCTAACCGAGCCCTCTAGGCAAGTATCCCTTGCTCACCGACGGCTCTTGCCCTCTCTCCTGGATTTTATTTCATTTAGTTAATTTGTACTTGTAAATTTTATAACCATGATTAGTGTAGCCTTGTAGTAGAACTGCCATGATGATAACTTAGAATAGCTTGGTCCGATACCGGGATAGACCGTATCGGACAACTCGGATGGGTCATCCACACCTCCGAGGACACGAGCACGACTCACTTGTATGGATTGTCCCCGTATGCCCCATGTCCGACTCACGGTCGGGTAACGGCTTGGCGAACTATTCTTGTGGCTGTGATTGTGCTTGGGTTAGAACAAGGGGCATGTGCTGTGATGCGCCTTGCGAGGCGGTTAGTTGATTATATTATGCATGTTGGCTTGGCGCCTAGTACGCATTGTAGTGCTGCTGGAGGCCGGGACTTAGTGGTCTCGGGTTCGATTGGTTTCCAGTACGCATCGTAGTGCTGCTGGAGGCCGAGACTTAGTGTTCTCGGCTATCGATTTGTTCCCAGTACGTATCGTAGTGCTGCTGGTAGCTGAGACTTAGTGTTCTCAGCCTGCGATTCTGCGATTCTGCGGCGGGTTGCGCCGAGTGGTTTTAGCCCCTATTCGTAGGGTGCTTCCATCCAGATTACAAAGGAGACTTTGTCGAATTTTTCCAGAATTCCCGGTTGGGAATTTGGTTCGAAGGATTGGGCAGAACCATTCCTTTGGTTTACGGGACTGAACTCATGCATGTTCTTCTTGGTATAGCATCCCTGATCTCATTGCCTGCTAGGTAGACTCCCGACTAGATTATTCGCCTAGCGTCTTGATCTGTCCTGTCCGTCGGATTGTATAAGGAGAGCGGTTCTACTCGGGTGAAGGTCTGCAACCCTGGTCCTTGTTTGGTTTAAGGGTTATGGATCTGATCCAAAGGGGTTCACGCAATCCTTGCCTTTTCGACGGTATTACCCATTGGACTCTTGACCTGTGACCCTTCTTTTTAGATGGTGTTCTAGTTCAGTTGTTATCCCATCATCTGTCCTGTCTGTCGGATTGTGTAAGGAGAGCGGTTCTACTCGGGTGAAGGTCTACAACCCTGGTCCTTGTTTGGTTTAAGGGTTGTGGATCTGATCCAGAGTGGTTCACACAATCCTTGCCATCTTCCGACGGCGTTGATTAGTGTTGACCCATGTGTTGGGATTATGATCTGATTCGAGGATTGACTATGAGGGGATATGATATTGAGATAGTGATAATGGTAGACTAAGTGGATTCTTAGATAAGTGTTGCTAGTTCTTTGGTGATGTTCTAATTTGATCAGATATGTCTTCGAGGACTTTTGGATTTTGGATACTGGTGCGAGTGCCTCGCGGAACGAGGAGAATATCGAGGGTATTATTATATAATTTTTACTCGACTTTCCAACGCCCAAAACCTGGTACCTTTGTGTATTCCGGTAGTTGGAGAACCTGGTTTGATTGCTATGTCTTGGTAGTTGAGGGGCTTATTTTCTAGTGGCTTGTGGTCATTGACTTGGAGGATTCTTGTGAGTCAGAGGGCCTATCATTGTTAGGGGGATGAGCTTGGTATTTGGTGGTTGTCTTTATTGACATGATATTCACTCCATCATGGATGGGAGACTCTTGCTAGATTGATCTGGTGGATGGACCGACTTGATGATTGGAGCTGTAGGCTCCCATTTATGCTTGAGATGTTGTTATAGTAGAGGTTCTGGTCTTATACTTGACCTGATATCCATGCCACGATGTGGGCAGATGACTTCTTGTGACTGACAGAGTTGTCCTTGTCCCAAACCTGACTACCTGTATCCGTGCTATAAGTCCAGCTTACCCTTTGAGGTACTGGCCCTTACCTTGCACTGCGGTGCCCTTGTCTATTGGCACTTTGAGGTGCTACTTCCATGATTATATGGCATTGCGATGCCATCTTGGTATTCTGGCTATATTATATGATTACCTGCACGGGTATCTAGTAGTTGGCCTATAGTCTTAGCGTGGTTAGGATTGCTTGCTTGCTTGCTTCTTGCATAACACTAAGGATAGATCACAACTGGGACTATAGGTGCCGAGGTTGATTCTTACTTAGCGTTCTCGTACTGAGGTACGACATCTAGGAGGATGATCATGTGACCACGGCATGTGATTCCGGATAAATGTATGGTTAATCTAGGCAACTTAAACTGGTAGAAACATTGGAGGGGAACGGAATCCCGAGATCGTGCATTACCAGCCTTATCCCAGACATTAGTCATGACCTGCAGGGTGGCCGCCACGGATATTGTTATCATGCGCACTAGTGGATGGCAATATCCGGTTACTTATGTACTATACATTATATTACATGGCATGCTCGGCACGGTAGCCTTACGAGGGACCGGTGGTGACATGCAAAGCCCGGTGGCCCTACGAGGGATCGGTGCTCTTCTTACATGCTATACTTGGCCTCGCCAGCCCTGCTGGGATGGCACGATCTGAGAATTCCCATACTTGCATTGTTGGGGTAACCCAACTTCCACATAGAAAGCCGTAGGCATTTGAGTGGCCGCTTATTCATATAAATTGTATGGCTTGCTGTTTGCTAAGCTGGCTGGTGCGTAACGCTGTCCCGGCTCAGTATTTCATTCCCTTGTTCTTGTTTGATGTAGGGGTGGATTACTGTCCCGATGACAGACTACGATCTCCAGTTAGCGATGCAGGCATTAGTGTACGTTTGGTTGATTGTGATGATTGTTGGTTACTTACGTACTAGTAGTTGGATTGCTGCCTTATATTCTGTAATCGTGCATTGGTACCGCACGATCCCTTACCTTATTTACTGTTTTTAGATGCTATTTTTGTCACATTTTATTCTGCTGGTTTTCTTCGCCCGTCCTTGAGCCTTCCTTTCTGGTACTTGCTACGGTTGGCCTGACCAACCCTGGATTGTTCCCAGATTGCCTGAGACCGACCCTGTGGATCTTCCAGACTTGACGTGGGGGATGTGCTTCAGTTCCAGACCATGCTAGGAACTGTGGGAAGGTATATTCGTCTACATTATTATTCCGTACTGTAGATTCCTGATTTTCATATGTGTATTCCCTGCTTTCCATATGATTATCTCTCTTGATATTGTTTCATTGTGATTTGCCTGTGGACAAGAGGTCGGATTTAGGTCATAGATTGATTGCATGCTAGGATACCCAGCAAGACTTGACAGCCGTCATCGTCGTATAGCGTATTCGTACCTTATACGGTGTAGCTGGCCTACGTCCGTCCCCGTATTTCGGTACTGGGGCGTGACAGTAATGCTTCTGAGTAGAGAGCCTACTCCTCTTAGCAAGGACAGTCAAATCAATGCCAAGAGACTAGATTCTTCTCGAAGTCCTTCTTCTGCTGCTCTACTGTGTTGTGCCAAAAGTACTGAAAAATGGTACACAGAATAACAGAGCATCCTTCCCATTCCTCATGGCCAGTGCAAGTCAAGCCAGAGCTAAGACCTGTCTACCCTGCACATTGCAAGAATAAATAAGGGTAAATTAAAGGTGTTTCAGACAGGTAGTCCGGTGGCACACAACCCTGACATGCGCACCTACCTTAATCCGCGCAAAATAATATCAATCATGCATAAAAAAATAACCTGCACCACCTGCCAAGTTGCGCACAAGAGGAGTTTCTCGAATCAAGAATCCTCTTACCTATGCCAATGAAGTCAATACCTCTCTGTACACACAGGGAACATGGCAGCTCAAGAACCAAAATCATGTTTCTAACATCATCAAGGAATATATACCTCCGACTTCTCCTTATCCTGTCACTGTAACAAACCTCTGCGAACTTCTTGTACAAAAGCGGAAGATCGCAGGACCGTCTCGTCCATCTGTAATTCCGCATCAAGAACATCACTATAATCCCCACCACGAAGTAGTGATCAAATGTTGCTGTCAGTCAGCTAAACGGTCTGTCTTCGACCGTTTGAATTACACTCGGACTCCTGAACTTGTGATGGTGGACGAAGATGAACTTTTGTATGCTTTAGTCAACATGACATTTCGAAACACTAGGGGTAAAAAATATCCAAGACGTAATACAGCCCGTAACCCCAGTCAATAATAACTTAATCGGATCCGTAATTCCGGCAAAGGAGTCTACCGACATACCAAATCAAGAAGCTGAGAGATAATCGGTCAAAGAAATCTTCCTTTCGACCAAGAGACAATCGGTCAAAGGAATCTTCCTTCCGACCAAGAAACAACCGGTCAAAGGAATCTTCTCGATTCTAACAAGATTTCCTCAATTAAAGGAATCTTCCCATTTTTCATCCTGGGGGTGGTTCCTTGCATGACTTCGATGCTGATAGCAAAGGCCATGAATGGACCATCTTTTCCAACAGCTCTTCCTCCGTGGCCAGATAAGTGACTACCTACGTCACTAACGAAGAACAAGATGCATCCAGCTCCAACAGCCAAGAGCAGAGGATCGCTGCTTTAGAGGCCAACTTGAAGAACATGGCCAAAATGATGGTAAGTATGCATACTGTGATTATGGCACAACATACTATTCCGTCGGTTGGGAATCCAGTTCCAACCCAAGAACACATTACAATATCAGCTACTTCTAATACTAGTCTGGGGGTACAGTCTCTTCACAACACTACTATGCCAGCTCCAAGTCATTCTAGTGCTGGGGTGGTGCTTATCATGCAGTCCTACCTCCTAATGCATCGAACCAGTCTTCTGCTCCCCAAGCATTAGGGGATACTAATAAGGCAGTGAAGCTTCTATATAGCCAGTTCGAAGCTTTCAAGCAGAAGGATGGTCTGCAGAAGTTGGGAATCAAGCAACCCTACCCTATAGAGTGGAAGGAAGTCCTTTTTTTTACCTAAATATAAGCCGCCAACCATTATGTTGTTTGACGACAGTACATCTCCAAGTCAATATCTCAATCACTTTGAGGTGATGACTGATCATCTCCAGCCGAATGATGCCCTACTCACTACAGTATTCGTCGGATGTTTGGCAGGTGCAGCTTATGACTGGTATCACAGTTTGCCAGATGGTTGCATAACCTCCTTTGCAGGGTTCAAGCAGATGTTCCTGGAATGATTCTATGAAGGAACAAATGATATGACTATGTCGACCCTCATCAAAATCAAGCAACGGCCTAATAAAACTGCTGAACATTTTATTGAGCGCTTCCGTCGAGAGGCACTCAAAATGCATCTGGGTACTCCAGATGCACTAACTATGGATACTTGTAAATCAAACTTGTTACCTATAATCAACATGTCTACTGGACCCACGCAATTTTAAGACTGGGGCTCCTTCATAGTAAGTGTCAGGGTAGCTGAAGATAGTACTGACAAGTTCAAACAACTAGGCATCCAGATGCCTAATCTTGACAAAGATGAACATCCTAACAGCGGTAGTCGTCAGAACAACTGCAAGAACAAGGAAGCATTAGCTATCAATTTGAAAGGCAAAAAAGCTTTGGCTGTTGATGTGGGTCAATCAACACCTACTACGATGACACCACCACAAAGAGCACAGCGTCCTAAGGAAGAATATTCCTTTAAGGAAGACGACATCATGAGCATATTTGACTGTCTGATCAAAAGCAACAAGCTTCAACTGTCCGAAGTAAAACGGCCAGATGAAGTAGGTAAAACTGACAATCCTAAATAGTGTGCATATCACAGGTTCATAGGACACCCGACTAGGGCGTGTTACATGCTCAAAGGAAAGATCCAGGAGCTGATTAATGCCGGCACGATCACTCTCCAACATGATGAGAAGACTGTGACTGCCAATGTCGTATCTCTGCAGTTCGACGAATTTCCTGCTCAACTTGTGTAGGATGGAGTCGCCCCTATCCCGAAGGCCACTCTAGAGATCGTCACCCTTCCACGAGCACGAAGTGACGGCCTTGTCCCTCTGTCAACCAACAAAGGATAAATCATGTGGATCCATCCTGATTTAGTTGCTGATTTTGAGACGCCTGCTTCGTCTATAAAATCCAGAAAGACAAGCAAATACAAGTTATGTCATATGACTTCACTAGGCGGTCATCATCTTCAACCTCTAGATGCTACCTTCATCCCGATGGCTGATTCACTTTCTTCTTCTGGGATAATATTAAAAAAACCAAAAGTCAATTACCAGCCAATATTCCATCTATACAGTAACAGTCCCACGAATTGATGACAAAGATGGGATATGATCTACAAAAAGCACCCAGCTTGAATGATGGGAAGGGGTCCCCTATACCTCTCTCTCTACGTCTTCAACACAACCAGTCCCGTGTTGGCATAGGATTCTGGACAAATCCTTTGTTGCTTCAGAAGAAGTCTTCGAAAAATAAGCTTCGGATGAAAAACTGTAATATGGTTTCCTTCTCACAAACTCTAGAAGAGGAAGCCATAACCGGTACCAGATCTGGGAGACTCTACCTCAGAGACTATCCAGAGGGATAAGAGAATGTAGTCATGCTACCACCAGTCCTTGATGTCCCTTCAACATCTTCTTCGTATGCCGTCAATATTTCGTGTTTCATGATTCATTTACCTCTAGAGATCATTGCTTCGTAGACAGTTTCATGATGGCGTATGCCCTGTTCTTGGCAGCAACAGTAGTGCGCTTCGCACCCCCTGCGCCAGTTATTACTTCATAGGCAGTTTGGTCGACTTTTACGACCAATGTCTTCTGTGTTGTTCCGACCGACACAACATCGCATTCAGTTGTCACTTTCTCGTCAGAGGAGAAAGTCGCCTCCAGCAGAGTCGCCATTTTGTTTGCAAAAACAAAAGTGTTCCTTTACAAACTAGGAAAAAGAAAGTACAATAATACAATTAATTTTTGGAGAAGTACAACTATAGAAATCTGATCAGAAGACGATCACTTTATCTCTTGGACGATGCGATGTCAAAGAATAAAGCCACTGGAGAGTGCTGCAACAAGTGCGCATGAGATTATGATCATTAGCGATTCAAATCGCAAAGGAGCAAAGGTAAATGAATCATGAAACAAGGTAAAATCAAGTGATCAGGAGATTATGAACATTTACGACTACTACACATGGATTAGTTATGACAATAAATCATGAAACACGGTAAAATAAAATGTGACATCATGACTAAAATCCATATAACACTAACCCGTGTGCTGAATGTGTCAAGAATCAAGTATGTATCACTAATCATGCAATTATAGTAATTAACAATATTGGAAACAAGACATGAACTGTACTCGCCTGGTGTCCTTAGCTGGTGAAACCGATAATCCCATTGGATCCAGAATGGCCACATTGGCTAGGGTTGATGTGAAGGAATCCCAAAGTTGGCAAAAGAAAATGGTTAGATTAGCCATGATCAAGGTCGACATTCAAAGGAATTTCGAAAATATTTATTATATACTTATTTTGGAATATATTTATAGTATTTGGAAAACTTATATTTTATTGGTCAAATAGTTTTAGAAAAATACTTTAAAATATATGTAATCATTTTAGGGTTAAAATCTATTTTGGTCAGATAATTATACGTCCAAAAACTGTATTTTGAAAATAGCTAGAATTTATTATAATATATTTAAATCAGATTTTGAAGGTATGTGTAGGTTCAAAGGCCTATATAATATATTAAAGTAATGTTACTAACAATGCTAATAATAATAATATTAAATAATATTATTCATAATACTATACAGATACTTGCATCAAAATAATAATAATACTAACTTCTTATTCTTTACCAATTATTATTACTAATAATAATATACCCAATTATTACCCAACCTAACAGCTGTTATTGCTGCTTCTTCACAACAACAACAACATTAATAATAATAATAACAATAATAATAATAATAATAATAATAATAAACGAAATACTTCTCTAGTTCTCCAACATTCCAAATGAAAGGAAAAGAAACCCAACTACTATCATCTGCCCCCATCCAACAATTACTAAGCATTTAATAAAACAAAAAAGTAAGACAAAAAGATAGCATAGAGAGAGAGAATCATGGGTTCAATACTTCAATGTGTGCTGAAAGAGGGAAAGAGAGAAGAGCTTTCTCTCTTCGAGGGCTTGAAAAGAAGCTGAAGGAGGAGACGAGGACAAGCAGGGGACTCATCGGGGGGTTCCGCATAGCCGACGTGGAGCTGGCTGGTTCGTCGAGGAGAGACCGAGATCTTGTTCGGGCCAGTGCCGGAGGTCCCAACTATGCAAGCCTAACGTAGAGGGCACATGGAGGGTTCCGCGTGGCACGGCCGGGAAGGACGGAAAGCGCGGTGGCGTAGCTAGTGGCTCTCGTACGAGGAGCCCGGTTGGCGGTCTGGGAGCGGCTACGTCATCGGGCTCGACTCTAGGTCTCGCGGTTCGACGTACATGGCGATGCTTGAGGTAAGTGGTGGGTTTTTGGTGGTGATTTTGTGGTTTGTATATGGTTGTTTGGGCTGGCCTGTAAAACCCCTAAAAAATTTAAATTTTTTTAATTTAAAAAGACTTAAAAATGAATTTATGCAATTTAAGTTTTTTTTATTAGTAGAAATGACCCTAGCCATTGTTGAGTTTTGGAGCACTAGACGACCATGACTTTTAGCACGAAAGTTGTAGCAGTGTGCCTTGACTAGTATATTAGCCATGCCATGGAAGCCTAGCCATGGTGATGTCCAAACTAGAAAAACCAGGCCAAGTTGTGAATTGACTTATTTAAATAATTTTAATAAGATATTATTTTATATATTAATTTTTTTGATGACCGGTTTGTCCAATTCAGTCCGAACTGGGCTCGGACTAAACCCAGGCCCAAGTAAAAATATGGAGTGACCAAGACGACCCTGTAGGCATATTTTATAGGTGTACAAATGTTCTTAATATATATTATTTTAAAATTTGAGAAATATTTTCTAATTATTAAATTAGAGGTACAAAATTTATATTTTATTATTAATGATGTTTTCCAATATTGGTACAATTTTCTAGATCCAAGTAAGGGTATGGTAAAGATCACCCCTTCGGGGCAATTTTTATTACTTTATTATTAAAGTTATTTTGTGGAGATTTGACAAACATGTTTATTCTAATAAGATATTATTTTGAGTTGATTTATTGGCAATTGAATTTATATAAATAAGTACATGGGTCTAAATAAATTAAATATTTGGATATGTGACATTTAAATTGTTATTTGGATTTTTATATAGATTTATGGTGTATGTGTGTGTGTGTGTGTGTGTATATATATATATATATATATATATATATATATATATATATATATATATATATATATATATATATATATATATATATATATAAGAAGATTTGATTTGAAAAGATAAGAAAAAGAAAAAATATATATATTTATAAAGTTATTGGTGGTCGGCCCCACAAGTGGGAAACCGACCACCCAAGCAAATACCAAGCAGTAGCAGCTGCAACAAAGAGGGAGGGGCCGACCCTTTATAAACATCATCAATAACCCATTTAAGGCCGACCCCCCTAACCATTTACACACACACACACACACACACACACACACACACACACACACACACACATACACACATACACACATACACACACACACACACACACACACACACATATATATATATATATATATATATATATATATATATATATATATATATATATGACTCTAAAGAAAAGCTAAACCCTAACCCAATCCTCTTCCTCCTTCTTCCACTCTCCTTCCTCCTACCCTCTCTCAGGCGTGCTGTCCGCAGCAGCAGCCCGGCCTCACGGTCGCCACGGCGACAGCAACAACAACAAACACCAACAACAACATCAGAAATCAATAATGAGGTACCTAACTTTACCGTACGCTTTCTCCTTCAATTCCAATCCGTTTTTAGATCCGTAAATTCGTGTAGAAAGCCCACATGACCCTCTATCATCCCTTTAAATAGATTTATTTATTCTGCAATAAATTCCATGTTTAATCAGATTAAAAATCCTAAAAAATTAGTTTTTAAAAACCTTAAAAACCACGGTACGAGGTCCGTCCCGACAAACCGGACGACCCTATCGCAAACCGAGAGTACTGAAAGGTCCGTATCGACTTTGTGGACGTGCGTTCTTTGACGGAATTCAAATTGGTCACGTGTGCGCGACGAATTTGACCCGTATCCGTCGAAATTTTCCATATCAAATTTTTTGAAATTTCTCAATTACTTTGTGCACACTCATCAAATTGCGACAAAACTTACGCCATTGGACTCAAAATATTTTTCTGGTCCTGTAAGCCAAGTTTGGTCCGATTCTGAGACCGTTGACCGGGACGCTATTTTGGCGGGCCCATAATCCCACTCAACGGACGATTTTGTGCACGGCCCACCGGAATCCAAAATTGGATATACCGTTGGGTTTATCTCATCAAAACAAATCCATAGACATATAGTTTGATGACTTTAGAGACCATAGGTTCTGGCGCACATTTTGGTGCAAAGTGGGTCCAACGGTTGACATCGTTTTGACCTGAAATTACGATTTTGCTCATGTTCCAGAATTTAACTTTTGGACAGGCGTTTCTTAGGCATATCTTTTATTCCAAACTCGTTCGTGATGTTTGTTGCAGCATCCGGAGTCATCTGCGGGATTTGGCTTTTCTTGCTTCGTTTATTTGCCGGTTCGAGCTACTGGATTATTCCCTTTTTGCACACAACCTCAGGCAAAATACCTTGCCATTAGCTGATTATTATATTTTAGCTCATATTCATGCATTATTCATTATTTATTTTCTACAAAATAAACTGTGATACATGGCATAAGTAGATAGAATTTTTACTGTTTAGTTTTATTTTCTACTATGTACTATTTTCTTATGCATTGAACTTAGATTTAAGGGACCGTCCTTTGTGTGTTGCATTCATAGGCCATGATACATTTATACCACGTTGTTGTGAGTCACATATAGGACTCGGACATGCGTGATTGGCTGGCCACCAGTACGTATAAGCTGTGCGTTAGAAAATAACTGCTAATAGAGTTGCATGCTAGAAGACTTAGCAGTTATGAGTTAGCATTGGACGGGAAGAACATGATTGGAAGTTGACTAACACACTATCTATCGTAGACTCGCTCGCTATTGAGGAACGGTAGGTAGACTATATGCTATAGACTCACTCGATACTGAGGAATAGTATATGGTATTGTGACTCGCTACTG
Source organism: Iris pallida (assembly GCA_029216955.1). Classification (NCBI taxonomy): domain Eukaryota; kingdom Viridiplantae; phylum Streptophyta; class Magnoliopsida; order Asparagales; family Iridaceae; genus Iris; species Iris pallida. Next base: position 9,933,170 of record JANAVB010040619.1, read on the forward strand.
AGGTACTGTACTGTATTGGTATTTTCTTGACTTGACCCGGTAGTCATGCGACCATGAACTATTCTTAAAACTGCATGCACTTAGATTGGTTAGGTGCCCTTATCCGTTAGGTATGAGTACTCTTGGTTTGGGTACTTGTTTCTGACCGTGGCTTGGAACAATAACTTGTTGCAGATTAGTTCGCCACATCTTGTCCTTGTTTGGTTGTAGGTGTGACTTACTACTCCGATGAGAAGGTATTGAACCTTGTTGGGGTCCGAATACCATATTGGATTTGTGACTTGGGAATACACTTCATCGTGGGTTAGTGTGCCATCTCTTGTCCTTGTTTGGTTGGGGGAATGGTACGCTAATCCAAAAGGTGAGGTATTAGACCATGTTATGATCTGATATTACTTATTATTATTGAGCAGTTATATTCAGTTTATATGGCATGATATTGTGTATATTGTTACGTCCCTCTGAAGACCTGGTTATCTCTCCAGGTGTGTTCTTGTCTTCCGCCGGTATTCTAGCCGAGATCGTGATCTTCTCCATCCCTTCGAAGATAATGTGTCTTGGGTCTTTCTTGCTACATTCGTTAAATCATTTCTAAACTTGTATTTCTTTTCTTTTAAATAGTTGGTAGTGGATTTGTCTCCGCCCAACATATTGTATAAAGACAAATCATGGTTATTATATGATATCTTTATTTCTTTTATTTTGTGGATAAGATTAGCAGTGGTGGTTTTACTGCATTTACAGCTTACGTATATTTATTATACGGCTGGCATGTCTACGTTCCTAGTTCTACGTATTTTGGGACTGGGGCGTTACATGTTTTTGTGGTGGCCTATGCAGGTCCAGTTTGTCACTTCGGTTACGTAATTGTACCGATGTGAGCCTGCAATATAGGATTAGAATATAGGAATCTCATCCACATACTTGATCACCTTCTTTGATTTCCAAATTCTGACTCTCGTGGCCTCCCTTGATTCTTGTATCTTGCTTGAACTCTTTCTACCAACACCCTATCATCTTGTGCTTAAACATGGTTAGAAGGATGACTACACTACTACATACTCCTTGGTCAAACATATGGCTAGAGCGATTACATTGACACTTGGAATACATTGAGACCTTAACTAAGTTATAAAGGCATTTACTAAAAGTGGGATTTAAGGATTAGTAGTTCGTAAGATGAGTTATTACCAAAGGAATTTTTATCTTGAGATTTCTAGGTAGTAATCACCAGAGGATTGATAGAATTTTATGTGATACTGTAGGAAAATAGCTAGAATCTATATACCATTAATTTAAGAAATGGATTGGATTTTTGAGTTTTGATATCTATGACTTAATGAGTTACAGTTATAGTTATACATCTTTGAGCAGATATAGATTTTAAAAAGTGGCAGTATGAACTATTTAAATTGAGTCGTACAAATTGCAATTTATATGATTATTAAATTTCAAATTTTAGGTGGAAGTAATGATATTAAAATTTGGTTTTAAAATATTTGAAAGATATGAAAACAATTTTTGAGGAAAAATTTTAAATTTGAAATCGTGTCCTTTGATTTAAGATTTACAAATCTATTTAGATTTTAGGCTTAAAAAGTTGTAATTTTTATACCAAATTTTGGTAAAAAAAATGATTTGATGACTGATAAGATCATTTGGATATTGAGTTTAACGTTGGATTGCTAATATTACGATTTTTGGGAAAAGTTACTAATGATGGGATGAAAGGTTATTTTGATTGATTAAAGGAATTTACCATTTAAAAAGTTGTGATTATATTTAAATGACTTAGAAATAGAAGTTATGGTTGATGAGTGCATTAAAATATTGAGCGATAAATTTTAGATTGCTTTATAATATGATAAGAGTTTATCTAGAGGGTTATTTGAATTTGTTTAGAGTTTTAAAGTTATGATTTGTTATGGAAGTTTATTTTTTATATGGATTCATGATTGATGAACTCTTGAGTTCAAAAGTTGGAAAGAAAATGTTAAATTTTGGAAAAGTTAGTAGTAACGTGATAAAGGTTTACTTTGAGATTTATGGAAGGGATTTAAATTTTAAGTCAAGATTTAGTTGGACGGCTTAGAGTGAATACAAATTATGGTAAATTTATTTTGAAAGTTTTATTAAGAAACTTTTGGAGGAAACTTGAGTTAAAATTTTAAATGGTAGGCCACCAAGATAGTCCTAATAAGTTAGAAGTATTCCATACTAAATGCCATGTCACTCATGACCATGATAGTAGTATATACACAAGTGTTGTTAGTCGTCTACCAAACTATGTGACTGTATCTTAACATTGACTCACTCGACCTTCCCTCGTGACCTACTAACCGTTTGCAATTTGAATAATGAATTGATCGTTCCTTAACTGTATTCATTTAGGAGACTATCTTCTCTCTGGAACTATGTCCCTAAATTATTTTACTGGATTCTTAATTAATTTTATTTCATGCTTTATGTCACGCCCCAGAACCAGAATACTGGAGAGCGGGGGCAGACATAGCCAGCTACGTATATGAAATGGATTCTATCTCGCTATACGGTCACGGCTGTCTAGATACATGAGGGTTTACTACAAGCCAACAGTCTCCTATGGTCATGAACAAGCCTAGTGTCTCAATCACAAGCAAGTAAGTCACAAGATGTATGATCATTAAATATACAATAATAAGGCATCCCAAATATTACATATTCAGCTGATCATGAAGCTAGTCGTTACAAAATGTTAGGACTAGCAAGAGTTTAGTCATACATGATCAACCCTAGGATCTGTTAATCATGTTACAGCCCATAGGCAGACAGTAAGTAAAGTGCAATCGAGCTAAACAGGTGCTGGTCGGCTAAACGCCTCAAAAGAATATTTTTACAATAGAGTGGGAGAGCCAAAAATAACCCGCTCGTTGCCAGGGTTCCGTCTAGTGGCCACCATCTGGCTGGAAGGTCGGTAGATCCTCTCGAGCTGCTCCGAAATCTGGCCACACAAAACCAGCTGGGTCAGATCCCAGAAAGAGCAAGTGTCACAATGGAAGCTTCACTTAGGAACTAAAACCAGCAATCAGCACAAGAGTATAAATAAAGTAAGAACTGGAAATAAAGAAAATACATCAGGATGATATACGACGAGATAACCATGGAGCTATTCAGATAACCAGGTTATAACCCGTAAACCAAACAAGGACCGGGGTTGTAACCCTTCGTCTGAACAGAACTTGGAATTCTCACCATTTATCGGTAAAATAAATACAAGCATTCTGGTCATGTAGTAATCAGGATCAGGGCAAGACTATACTGGTTAGACTCCATCCAATCATTTCACGGCCAAGCAAGAATTACGGCTTGATACTTTAACTAACTAGGGTTGTCACAAGCCTAATTACTAACAAGATGCAGTGAGATTATTCCACAGCCACAAGCCCTGCAGACCATCCAGGTTACCCGGGTTGAAAGATTAGGGTTGAATTCAGGTGGGTATATCGTCCAGGAAATGCATGTACCCTTAGGTAGCTTGAAGGGTGCAACACATGACAGTGTGCTGGAAATGTGCCCTACTCGACGGCAGGCTACAGATCCCAAGGTGTGCCCAGGTAACGGGATTGCCTGTAGCTGGAAGATCTCTTTATGACTAATGTATTAATCTAGTTATTTAGCCTTAGTCCATTTCAGTAGGTACTCCTGACCGTGGTACTCAGGAGTCCCCTCCTAGACATAATGCAAGACAGGACTGGATTATTTGTACAAGCACAATCGTCCACGGTGTCCAGATTAATTATACAGGTCATGTCATGTCAGGTAGCCGTCGCAACAGCTGTTCAAGATAATCATGTCAGGTGTACTTGTCATGAGTGCGCCACGACGGGCCACTATCATGTCATGCTAGTCATATCAGGAGTGCACCACTACGGGTCACTGTCAGGTCATGCTCAATTATCATTTCTAAACATATTAAGTAAATTCGTGATTATCAAGTTCATGACAAAAGACGTAAGGATATAAAATGGACGTAAAATATCTAATAAAATATTAATACACAGGGCTATAGGAGAGCCATACGGCTAAGGCATATGCGGCCAGGAATGATCTCATGCGGCTGGAAGAGAATAGCCCATGCGGCTGAATAGAGTCAGGCGCATGCGGCTAAAAGGAAGGGCTTATGCGGTCAAAGGGGTATCAGTCATATGCGGCTCAAAGATCCACTCAGTCATACGGCATATACGGTCAGGAGGATAGGGAACTCATGCGGCTAGCGGGGGATGGGTCCATGCGGCTAGCGAGTGTTGAGTTCATGCGGCTCTAGATGGGCGAAGTCCCATGCGGCAGCGAGGAGAAATGCCTATGTGGCTGAATAAAGAAGGAGGCGCATGCGGCCTAGTGGAAGCCCATGCGGCTGGGTCAATCATGGCTGCTTATGCGGCTGATAATGAACTCAGCCTCATGCGGCCAAGGGTGCTGATGCATATGCGGCTCGGAAGCAAGGCCTTAGGCGGCCAGACAGGTTATACGCCTATGCGGCCAGGATATGAAGGGGGCGCATGCGGCTCGGTTAGGAGCTCATGCGGCCAGGTCAGTTCAAGGGCTCATGCGGCTAGTAAGGAGTACAAGTTTATGCGGCTGGAAGAACACTTGCCGCATGAAATGTTCATGCGGTCAAGTCAAGTACTGTTCTTCTTCTCCAAATTTTCGAAAAGAAGAACACCAAGAAGCCATGGCCACCAAGCTGCATAGAACCTTCATCCGGAGTCCAAATTCGAACTTTCATAGGTCAAAATGGGGCAGAATAAAATGCTCTACAACATAAAACCATCAAAACTCGAAATAACAAGATTAAGTAGATCAAAACCCAAGAATTTCAAAAATAAAATAGACTTAGATCTACAAGAATCTAGCCATGGAAAGTGAAAATGCCAAGTTCTAAAGTAAGTTAAAATGTTATAAGGAAGAGAATAAAGCAATAAAATTGGAGTTCCTCCATGAAGCAAGTTGCACTTGCCTAGACCTCTCTCTCTCTGGTAGGTGAAGGAGTAAATGAAAGAAGAAGAAGAGGTTAATGAAGAGAGAGAAAGAAGAATGGTAATAAATACCAAAGGTGGTGGTAGGTAGGGGGTTCATCCATGGTTCATGATGAACCAAAAACAATCCCAACCGAACCAAGCCAACCCGAACCAGGAATAACCAAGCCATGAAGGAAGAGCTAAGCAAGGAACCATACAATACAAGAATAAATACGTACACGTATTCCAAAAATACGTAATACGAATCACAGGCATTACACTTTAACTTGATCTTCTTTATTTTTGTGCATTAATTATCACCTCGTGAACTCCCACTTTCTATTTTAGACCTTTTGGCGTCCCTTACCGTGACTTTGATATTCGGAGTGTAAAACTAGTTGTTACCTTCCATGAAATTTCATATGTAAGGTCTAGACAAGCCCACCTTCATATAGATATATCATGTCCCACTAAAACATGTCTCCTTGTACACTATTTTTATGATATGACTTTCTGGTCAAAAATGCTAAACTATAATCTTTACCATGATACCGATATATTTTCGACTACGGATAGGGACTCAACCTCGACTCAATTCTTTCGACCCGATATGTGATTTTATTCTACTTAATTCCTTAAATGCTTAAATTTGTACTTTATCTTGATTTCTTGACCCATTATCCCATCACAATACTAGCTTAACTCTTGTAAGTTGGGTAGAATACCTCACGGCCCAACAAAGCCTTTGTCCTTGTGACCCATGTTGATAAGTTTACTCAGACTAAAAATTCAGAGGACCCTAACTTAGCTAGTCAACCAAGCCAACTGCACAGGCCCAAACTTCGGGCGGAACTTAGATTTTAAAAGATCCTGGACTATTTAATTTCCTTTATCATTCTCCCTTACTTATATTTTGACTATCTTATGCTGCTAATTAGCCTCAATTTTGTAAGCTTATTTCTTTACCAAGCTTGATCATGACATATTTTATTGGGTGCACCCACTAACATATTGTCTAATCAGAACCGGTGCATGATGGTCTGATCAACCTATTGCACTTTAGTTCGCCTTCATATATTATTCTACGTGGATGGAGACATAGTTAAACTTGCCCTAGAGTCTCATTCGCGACTGCCTTGGCAATTCTCTTTTGAATTATTTACGTCGCCTATGAACCTCGTATTCGTACTTAATAGCCTCGGCTTTGAAACCTTTATTGTTCTTGTCTTTTACTTATTTTAGAAAGACAATGCACTATACTTGATAGATCGATCCAAGGTATCACCTTTAGTTGCCCTATCAGTTATATATACACGAAATGTAGATAACCACCAACCGACTCATGTGGCTATATCCTCGCCTTTAACTACTCCTCATTCCCTCAACCCTAGAATTGTTATCGTGCCCTACCAATTATTCTTGAGCACTCGAAAATGATTCTAATTGTTCACTTAAATAAAACTCTCAACCAAGACGATTAGTATCCAGTTTTCTCTCAAGGAACCATATCTCCCAAATGTCTAATTATCCTCTTTGATCTACTAAATTTCTCACTATTTTTATTCGAGTTATCAAATTTTGTCACCTTCATTAACAACCCTTATTCCATTCCATAACCCTGATGTGTTTTCCGATATACCGAGTTTAAAAATTTTCTAATGCGTGTTTGTATTGAACGTCGTTTCTTCGCCTTATCCAAATTTAATCACATTTCGTCATTGATGAACTCCATCTATCACCCGACCCTACCTATTATTATTTTTCTTCCTAAATTTCGAGGACGAAATTCTTGTAAGTTGGGTAGGATGTAAAACCACTAAAATTTTAAAATTTTTTATTTAAAAAGACTTAAAAATGAATTTATGCAATTTATAATTTTTTTTATTAGTAGAAATGATCCTAGCCATAGTTGAGTTTTGGAGCACTAGACGACCATAACTTTTAGCACGGAAGTTGTAGCAGTGTGCCTTGACTAGTATATTAGCCATGCCAGGGGAAGCCTAGCCATGGTGACGTCCAAACTAGAAAAACCAGGCCAAGTTGTGAATTGACTTATTTAAATAATTTTAATAAGATATTATTTTATATATTGATTTTTTTGATGACCGGTTTGTCCAATTCAGTCCGAACTGGGCTCAGACTAAACCCAGGCCCAAGTAGAAATGTGGAGTGACCAAGATGACCCTGTAGGCATATTTTATGGGTGTGCAAATGTTCTTAATATTATTTTAAAATTTAAGAAATATTTTTTAATTATTAAATTAGAGGTACAAAATTTATATTTTATTATTAATAATATTTTCCAATATTGGTACAATTTTCTAGACCCAAGTAAGGGTGTAGGAAAGATCACCCCCTTGGGGCAACTTTTATTATTTTATTATTAAAGTTATTTTGTGGAGATTTGATAAACATTCTAATAAGATATTGTTTATTATTTTGAGTTGATTTATTGGCAATTGAATTTATATAAATAAGTACATGGGTCTAAATATATTAAATATTTGGATATGTGACATTTAAATTGTTTTTTGGATTTTTATATAGATTTATGGTGTATATGTATGGATATATATATATATATATATATATATATATATATATATATATATATATATATATATATATTTGAAGTAATGGGTAATTGTGGTGAACTCGCCTCCACTGGGGCTCGAACTCCCGACCACTTGGGTCGCATGCATCTCTCTTAACCACTAGGTTAGAGGTCATTTGTATATATATATATATATATATATATATATATATATATATATATATATATATATATATATATATATATATATATATATATATATATATATATATATTTTGAAAGAAGGTAATTGTGGCGATCGCTCCCACTGGGATTCGAACTCCTGACCACTCGGGCCGCATGCATCTCTCTTAACCACTAGACTAGAGGTCATCTGCAATATATATATATATATATATATATATATATATATATATATATATATAAGAAGATATTTGATTTGAAAAGATAAGAAAAAGAAGAAAAAAACTATATATTTATAAAGTTATTGGTGGTCGGCCCCACAAGTGGGAAACCAACCACCCAAGCAAATACCAAGCAGCAGCAGCTACAACAAAGAGGGAGGGGCCGACCCTTTATAAACAGCATTAGTAACCCATTTAAGGCCGACCCCCCCAACCCTTTACACACACACACACACACACACACACACACACACACACACATATATATATATATATGACTCTAAAGAAAGCCTAAACCCTAACCCAATCCTCTTCCTCCTACCCTCTCTCCGGCGTGCTGTCCGCAGCAGCAGCCCTACCTCACGGTCGCCACGGCGACAACAACAACAACAAACACCAACAACAACATCAGAAATCAATAATGAGGTACCTAACTTTACCGTGCGATTTCTCCTTCAATTCTAATCCATTTTTAGATCCATAAATTCATGTAGAAAGCCCACATGACCCTCTATCATCCTCTTCAAATAGATTTATTTATCCTACAATAAATTCCATGTTCAATCAGATTAAAAATCTCGAAAAATTAGTTTTCAAAACCTTAAAAACCCCGGTACGAGGTCCGTTCCGACAAACCGGACGACCCCGTCGCAAACCGAGAGTATCGAAAGGTCCGTATCGACTTTGCGGACGTGCGGACTTTGACGGAATTTAAATTGGTCACGTGTGCGCGACGAATTTGACCCGTATCCGTCGAAATTTTCCGTAACGAGTTTTTCAAAAAAATTCAATTACTTTGTGCAAACTCATCAAATCGCGACGAAACTTGTGCCATTGGACTCGAAATATTTTTCTGGCCCTGTGAGCCAAGTTTGGTCCGATTTTGAAATCGTTGACCGCGACGCTATTTTGGCGGGCCTACAATCCCATTCAATGGGCGATTTTGTTCTCGGCCCATCGGAATCCAAAATTGGACATACCGTTGGGTTCGTCTCATCAAAAAAAATTCGTAGACATGTAGTTTGACAACTTTAGAGACCAACGATTCTGGCACACATTTCGATGCAAAGCAAATCCAATGGCGGACATCATTTTGACCCAAAATTACGATTTTGCCCCTGTTCTAAAATTTAACTTTTGGACAGGCATTTTCTAGCCATATCTTTTATTCCAAACTCGTTCGTAATGTTTGTTGCAGCATCCGGAGTCATCTGCGGGATTTGGCTTTTCTTGCTTCGTTTATTTGCCGGTTCGAGCTACTGGATTATTTCTTTTTGTACACAACCTCAGGCAAGATACATTGCCATTAGCTGATTATTTTACTTTAGCTCATACTCATGTATTATTTATTATTTATTTTCTGTAAAATAAACTGTGATACATGGCATAAGTAGATAGAATTTTTACTGTTTAGTTCTATTTTCTGCTATGTACTATTTTATTATACATTGAACTTAGATTTAAGGGACCGCCCTTGGTGTGTTAAATTCATAGGTCTTGACATATTTATACCATGTTGTTCTGAGTCACATATAAGACTCGGACATGCGTGATTGGTTGGCCACCAGTACGTATAAGTCGTGCATTAGAAAATAACTACTAGTAGAGTTGCATGCTAGAAGACTTAGCAGTTATGAGTTGACATTGGACGGGAAGAACATGATTGGAAGTTGACTACCACCCTATCTATCGTAGACTCGCTTGCTACTGAGGAACGATAGGTAGACTATATGCTATAGACTCGCTCGATACTGAGGAATAGTATATGGTGTTGTGACTCGCTACTGAGGTACTATACTGCATTGGTATTTTCCTGACTTGACCCGGTAGTCATGCAACCATGAACTGTTCTTAAAACTGTATGCACTTAGATTGGTTAGGCGCCCTTATCCGTTAGGTATGAGTACTCTTGGTTTGGGTACTTGTATCTGACCGTGGCTTGGAACAATAACTTGTCGCGGATTAGTTCGCCACATCTTGTCCTTGTTTGGTTGTAGGTGTGGCTTACTACTCTGATAAGAAGGTATTGAACCTTGTTGGGGTCCGGATACCATATTGGATTTGTGACTTGGGAATACACTTCATCGTAGGTTAGTGTGCCATCTCCTGTCCTTGTTTGGTTAGGGGGATGGTACACTAATCCAAAAGGTAAGATATTGGACCATGTTATGATCCGATATTACTTATTATTATTGAGCGGTTATATTCAGTTTATATGGCATGATATTGTGTATCTTATTACGTCCCTCTGAGGACCTGGTTATCTCTCCATGTGTGTGTTCTTGTCTTCCGCAGGTATTCTAGCCGAGATCGTGATCTTCTCCATCCCTTCGAAGATGATGTGTCTTGGATCTTTCTTGCTACCTTCGTTAAATCATTTCATGTCTTATATTTCTTTTCTTTTAAATAGTTGGTAGTGGATTTGTCTCCACCCAACATATTGTATAAAGACAAATCATGGTTATTATATGATATCTTTATTTCTTTCATTTTGTGGATGAGATTAGTAGCGATAGTTTTACTGTATTTACAGCTTACGCATATTTATTATACGGCTGGCATGTCTACGTTCCTAGTCCTACGTAGTTTGGGACTGGGGCGTTACATAGCTCGACGGTGTCCTAGCGAAGGTTGGGCAGACCGGGTGACCGGAAGGAGATAATGAGGTCGTGTGTTGGCTGGTTGCTAGTAACAGTATGGGTGTTGCGGAGGTGGTGGTAAAGGCGATGACGGTAATGGTTGGGGATTGGGCTGCTGGTATGGTGACTGCACATGAGGTGGTTGTGATTGCTCGTGGCGAGAAGGCTCGGCCAGGGGCAGCCAGGAACCGTAGGTGTAGGATTTAGGTTTTGTATAAATTGTATGTGTCGAGGTTGTCGGATACGGTGATATGTAATATGGTTGTAAAGAAATGGATGAAAGGAATAAATGCAGACACAAACACGGACACATGAGTCCGGACACGGTTGTGATGATTATGTTTGTTGTAGAATGGTGACGATGGATGGCGGGGACATGGATCGGAACTAGCGAGGGTTGGTTCGGATGACAGAAGAACGCATGTACAGGTAGAAGTTTTGGGATCGAGTGACTTCCTCTTAGAGGATGGTTTACGTAGAGAATTACCTATATATATACTAAGTCCTAGGCGTAATTAGATAAGGACACATAAATTTGATTTATCTAAATTATCATAACTAACTATATTATATTCTAGTAGCTATTACTAAGAATTATGAAAATAATTATTTACTAATTATTCTATAATCAAATAACCCTTTAATCATTATCCATTGATTTGAATCGAAAGAAGTTTTACCTAGGTTAATGCCTTACCACCAGCTAAATGCTACATTGTTATCATGCACCATGGCAATCCTAAAACAGCCATATAGCCATTGTCGGTATATTACTTGCTCATCTTGATATCATTGTGATCCACTTTGTGCCACCTCTGGCACTAGACCACATTAAACTACTTCGGTAAAGACCATGGTTTAGATAATACTAGTTTTATTCAAATCTTAATCCATAATAATTACAATAATACTAGACTTTATTGATAGTATTTAAAATACACATGGCGAAACATAATACCATAGTAAATTTGAATAAGTAATAAATTTTATCAAAGGACTTGTAAAATATTTTTTCTATAATATCAAACCAATATCTATATATTTATATAATATTTGATAACAAGGTATAGTTAATTACTGATTAATATTAGTAAAATAATTTAAACAACATTCCATAAATTCCAAATCTAAATAGTTTGACAAATTTTATTATCCTCCAAAAAAAAATTTATTAATCAAAATTCTATAAAATACTATTTTTTTGAACCTAAAATTTCGATATCCAAAACTTGGTAACCAAATAATGCCAATAATGGATTTCAAGAAAATATCATTCGCAAAAATTTTGACTGCGATGCGGCAGAGGTGCTGGTGGTCTCGCCAGTAGTACTGTGTCCATGTACAAGACAAAGGAATATAGACTTTAGGGTTAGGGTTAGGGTTAGGGATTTGGGGAAATTTTTGGGATTGGGAATTTCGGGAATTAGGGATGTGAGGCTTGTTGTTGCAGTGGAATAGGTTTTGATGAGAATATTATTTTGAGCCACAATAATAATTTTAAAAATCCGAGAAGGAAGTTATACGGGCGAGACTTTTCAAGCCCCGATCCCGTAGGACCGATCGTCCTCGCTAAGGCATGATGCCTCATGAGCCTAGATTGTGCTCGTGTGAGGCAGTTTTATAACGGCCGATTATAACAGCTTGCTGGGGTCATCGCACAGAAGTCCCAAGCAAAAATATTAAATATACAAGGCAAACACAAGCATTGAAACAAAATCAGAGTCTTTATCGATAATGAACATAAGATTACAAAGGCTAGTAGCCAAGATTACAATCTCTCAAGCTCACTTTTCTTTCTGATTATAAGTCACTCATCTCTCTCTCATCTCTCAATACAATTTGATGAGCTAGCGGATGCTTTAGATAGGCAACGTCCATACATTATGTCCCGTATAAGTTCTGACTCCAAGCAGTTGCACGCCTCGAAACGCCAAGGAACTCCGTGCCTCGACGCATCCAAGCGAGCTCCGCGCCAACGAGTTTCTACCTGTGTCTGCACATGAAAACTGTATGGGTGTTAGTACTCAACTGTACTGGTAGAGTGAGCTCCTCGTCCACCCAAACAAAACCAACACATTTATTTACTTTGTGCAACATCATCCCTTTATTATTGTCTTTCTATTCTTGCCTTAGGATCGATTTTAGGGCAGAGATCTTGGCCTATTTGTGTCTCTAGTCCATCACCGTTTGATTGTACTAATAACTTGCTTATCGTTGTACCTCTAGACCCTTCTTGTGCCAACAAAATCAGAGTATCGACTCGTGCTTGTCTATCGCGCCATACCTCGGGATACAACGACTTGGTTGTGCCATAAACTCTATTCGTGCTTCAATATAATTTAGGCAGTGCCTCCCACTTAGTCTTTTGCCTATACTCATGCCATAACAGCGTGGTCGTGCCTCATAACTTATTATGACTTGACCAAACTTGCCTTACGGCCCTTCTCGACTTAATTCGAAATGACTCAAGTCCGACTTATGCAACTCTATGCCAACGACTTAATACTCGACACTACATTTCGTGCCGAAGCACGTATCCTTGTTATAGCCAATCTTAGTCTCTATAATAGTATTACAATCGTGCACACCAACTTAACTCACTTTATGCCGTGTTTGTACTATCTTTGATTCGACCGACACCATGCAAGAGGATTGCCGCTTAGCACACCAGCTTATTTATATAAAAGGTCACTAGCAATATCAAGCTATCTTGGACTTATAGATGAGTTAGACGGCGAATCCTTTCATGCGCATGCAAAAGTTCTCGAATTACTCGTGCCGATTTGCTGCTGGCATGCGCCGATTCATAACTGGCGCAAGCTATAACTCGCTTCTTCCGGGCTGACATGATCCTGGTGCCCCAGCGATCATTCGAGAAGACTACACCTTGTTGACAAGTTGTCCATGACCACGCACCTACGATGACTTCTAGACTCGACGTAAATGCAAGGCCTACAGATGACACAGCCTGCTTTATCTTCCTTAAACTTCTTTATCAATGTCCATGCTTTCCATTCTTCATGTGAGACTCCCAAGCCACGGGACTGGTCTCAGCGACCAACGGTCGCGTGTACTTTACATTCTTTGAAACACAGGGAAAGACTATTGTATAGCCTTCCAGATAGACCTGAACAAATGTATTTATTTGTGTTCCATAGATCGTGGCACACTTATCCTTGAAACGACCGAGGCTCGTGCCTTAGACTGACTTATGTTCTTTGCGACACTATCGCCTAAGTCATACTTTATATGAAAAGCCTTGAGATCGTGGGACTATGTGACTTCGACAACCGCAGAAAATATGGGACAGTGCTTGCTATGACTTCGAGAGCCCAGCATAATTTTGCCTAACTTAGTCGTAAGACAACTTGACGAGCAAAGGCTATGTCAATCCTTGCACTGTAGGAACATGTCATGCACGCGCTTGATTTGAACAACCACGTTCTTTGTGTGCCTAGACTTATGCCACAAGCCGTATGATATAACTTAACCCATAGGACAACAAAGGCTATATTCAAGCCTTGGACGATGGGACCGTGCATGTTTCATTAAGCGTTTATGCGTGCGACGCCTATGACTTAGGCTAATTTCATAGCTTTGTGGCAACTTAGACCAACTTTCCTTCTCCCAAGTCACAGGATAAAGGACCGAGTGCCATTTTTGAAAGCATGCCAAACAACGATTTTAAGCAGACCGTGGGACCATTTTTATGTTGTAACTCAATCTGACCCAACTTTGGATTATTCCCTTAACTATGTGGATTCGTCTTTTTTATTACCAAGCCTACTTGTGCAGTTGAAAACTTTCGTTTTATTAGTGTGAAGACCAAGCTGAGACAATTTCACCGAAGCCACCCACCTGAGCGAGGGGTCGCCTCGACCGAGCGGGACTTCGAGCAGGCCGTTGCATGGATATGTCCTAAAGCCGTTGGCATTTCGATTCCTTCGATTGAGCTGATCAGGACAGGGCATTACATTAAACACTACTCAGAAAAAGTTTCATCCTCAAAACTTACTGAGTACACTTATCGACTTATAACTTGATTAAACATCCAATGACTCTTGCACACACTCCTCTAGCCAATCTCCGAAACCTGACTTGCATCAATGCCTAAATCGATATTCAAGTCCATTTTAAATCTAAAGATCGTACTACCATCAATCTTTTCTTTGAAACCCATCATTTCAAAATCCTTGATACCCTTCTGTTCCTTTAGTCTCACTTGAATTCAACGTATCACTTAGTTGGATCGTGCACATATTCCAAGCGTCCCTAAAATACATGTATTTCAGCCAAGCCTCGTGATAGGGAATCCAATATTTTTAGTCGAGTTGAATTGCTAGGTCATCTCTCTAGGCTAAAGTCATCCGTCAGTATTGGAATCATAGTTCCCCAACAATAATATCAATACTGACCCTAATCCTAAGGTCAAACCAAAGTTGATAATACGAGTTTTCTATCCAAGCTCGTATCACTCTGATTTCTAAACATCGAGCATATATTCTCCTACTTATACTTGCAATACTTAGTTCAAGGGGTTCGAGTCATTCAGCAAAGCCATCCCATCATAAGTTCACTCAACCAATTCTTCGACATATTAATATCGTTTGTCCAACAAAAAATTTGCATAGTCTATTTTTTCGAACCCGTTCGATATAATCCACATATCCATCATTCCCAAGTCAAGCATGCTACGACACGATTTGCCACTAAACCATAATCTTCATTCCTAAGTCGCTTATCATAATTCACGTATTCAATCACAAGGTCGTCTAGCATTACAATATGTCACGCCCCAATCTCATGCAAGTCTGATTATCCGCAGTGGACATGAAATCACCATGCCATCGCTCCTGCAGGATAATCGTTCTCATCGGGATGTAACTCCTGCATTGAGTCTAGACTAATTTATTCTCGATACGCAGATTGGATCTACTCAATCCTCAAGTTTACTTAATCATCAATCACAAGTTCGGCCAATCCTCGAATTCATCTTCGCATCAAAACACAAGTCGAAGCAATCCAAATTGTCACACCCTGATCTTTCGAGTTTGATCATTCCTACGACATAAATTACTATGTCAGCGCTCATACGAAATGATCGCCCCAAATTTGACGTGACACATATGCGAGGCTAGAGTTGCGCTTGCACAAGACAAGATCGTCGACGTTGTGGTTATCATCGAAAAAATCACGACACGATCATTTTCATCCAAGCATTCCTTCCAAATCAAAATCCCAAGGTTAGCATCCAACCAAGACAATAATACTTTACACGATCGCCATTCCTCGAATCAGAGTACTCCTGAGTTATCGCACATCGATCTTTGATGCGCCTCAATAGCATCGATGATATGCATAACCTGACGATCTTTATTTGCAATGAATTTTGAGTCGTACAACTGATGCTATCATCCGAGTTGGATATACCATAATCTCTTCGATATTTAAGATAAAAAATTCGATCAATAATCTTTGAACTATTCACATGATCAATTCGTTCAAAACCATAATCATGTATGTTTATCCGTCTCTTACATCATCGAGCAAAGTTATTTCCTTAATTCATATCGATCTATTCTAACTCAAATCATCGAGTAACATCTATTCCAATCCTTAGTGTCATTCTCAAATATTCGAATTATTTCCAAGCATGCTATCATCCAATCGTGCTAATGTTTCGTATACGATTCATATCGATTTTCGTCGATCGAGTCATCCATTCATACACCTTAACTTTTTATTGATTTAATTTTCCTACTCAATCATTCTCGTATTTCATACTTGCACAATCCCAATCTCGTATGCGTCGTTTCTAATTCGTTCAAATCAATTTCATGCTAGCTATCAAGTCATGACTAACTTTGAAACACTCTTTCTAATGCTTTGCGTACTCGTCGCTTGCTGATAGACTCGTTGGCACCACATATCCTCAATCGATCGACATCTCCAAGGCTATCCCATACACCACTCAGGGATGAAGTCATTCGACAAATCCTCGAAACAAGTTTTTGAATCTCGATTACTTCGAATCTTCGTTCGAACAATTCCTCAGAATCTAAGCACGCTCATCTTTTTCGTATCGACAATAACATTGTCTGATGGCACCCCTATTGATAGCCATCCCGTATTCTATAAGTCAAGTCAATTTCGATCCCGTTTGAAACAATTTGAGTTTCGCACACAACTTTTTCTAAGGTCGACACAATTCTTGGTGTATATGCCCAACCCGACTTAGCCAACCGTGCTTATTTGAAGTTGACTTTATTTAACCAATTTTTTTCGTACGATTTTGCAAAAATATTTAGACTTATTATATGGGCATCCCGTGGGACATTTGAGAGAGAGCGCACCAATGATATAAATCACAAAATATCAGAGTTTGCGGAATATCATCGAAGTTAA
Source organism: Iris pallida (assembly GCA_029216955.1). Classification (NCBI taxonomy): domain Eukaryota; kingdom Viridiplantae; phylum Streptophyta; class Magnoliopsida; order Asparagales; family Iridaceae; genus Iris; species Iris pallida. The sequence continues at coordinate 9,950,169 of JANAVB010040619.1, forward strand.
ATAATTCAATCGAAAGTTCAAGGATGTAAAGCCGTGCTCTAATACCATTAAGTCATACCTAGGTCCCGTAGGACCGATCGTCTTCGCTAAGGCGTGATGCCACACGAGCCTAGACTGCCCTCGTGCAAGGTACTTTCATAGCGGCCGATTACAACATCTTGCGACGGGGTCATCACACAGAAGTGCCGAGTAGAAATATTGAATATACAATGCAACACAAGCATTAAAACAAAATTAGAGTCTTTATTGATAATGAACATAAGATTACAAAAGCTAGTAGCCAAGATTACAATCACTTAAGCTCACTTTTTTCTCTAATTACAAGTCATTCAGCTCTCTCTTATCTCTCAATACATTTTGATGAGCCAGCGGATGCTTCAGATAGGCAATGTCCATACATTATGTCCCATATAAGTTTTGACTCCAAGCGACCGCACATCTCGAAATACCAAGGAACTTTGTGCCTCGACGCATCCAAGCGAGCTCCGCACCAACGAGCTTCTACCTGTGCTTGCACATAAAAACTGTATGGGTGTCAGTACTCAACTGTATTGGTGGAGTGAGCTCCTCGCCCACCCATACAAAACCAACACGTTCATTTACTTTGTGCAACATAATCCTTTTATCATTATCTTTCTATTCTTGCCTTATGATCGATTTTAGGGCAGAGACTCTTGGTCAATTTGTGTCTTTAGCCCATCACCGTGCGATTGTATTGATAACTAGCTTATCGTTGTACCTTTAGACCCTTCTCGTGCTAACAACATCAGAGTGTCAACTCGTGCTTGTCTATCGTACCATACCTCGGGACGTAACGACTTGGTCGTGCCATAAACTCTATTCGTGCTTCAACATAATTAAGGAAGTGCCTCCCGCTTAGTCTTTTGCCTATACTCATGCCATTACAGCATCATGCCTCATAACTTATCACAACTTAACCAAACTTGCCTTACGGCCCTTCTCGACTTAACTCAAAATGACTCAAGTCCGACTTATGCAACTCTATGCCAACGACTTAATACTCGACACCACATTTCGTTCTGAAGCTCCATAATGGTGTTGCAACGATGCACACCTACTTAACTTAGTTTGTGCCATTTTTGTACTATCTTTGATTCGACCGACACCGTGAATACGAATTGTTGCTTAGCACACCAGCTTATCTGTATGAAAGGTCACTAGCAATATCAAGCTATCTTGGACTTATAGCTGGGTTAGACGGCGAATCCTTTCGCACGAATGCAAAAGTTTTCGAATTACCCGTGTCGATTCGCTGCTGGCACGCACTGATTCATAACTTGTACAGGCTATAACTCGCTTCTTCCGGGCCGATATAATCCTGGTGCCCTGACGATCATTCGAGAAGACTACACTTTGTCGACAAGTTGTCCATGACCACGCACCTACGACGAGTTCTAGACTCAACGTAAATGCAAGGCCTACAGATGATACAACTTGCTTTGTCATCCTTAAACTTCTTTATCCATGTCCATGCTTTCCATTCTTTATGCGAGACTTCCAAGCCACAGGACTGGTCTCGACGACCAACGGTCGTGTGTACTTTACATTCTTTGAAACACGTGGTATGGCTATTACATAGCCTTCCAGATAGACCTGAACAAATGTATTCATTTGTGTCCCATAGATCGTGGCACACTTATCCTTGAACCGATCGAGGCTCGTGCCTTAGACTGACTTATGTTCTACGCGAAACTATCGCCTAAGTCATACTTTATATGACAAGCCTTGAGATCGTGGGACTATGTGACTTTGACAACCGCAGAAAATATGGGACAATGCTTGCTATGACTTCGATAGTCCAGCATAACTTTGCCTAACTTAGTCGTGTAACAACTTGACGAGCAAAGGCTATGTCAAGCCTTGCACCGTAGGAACGTGCCATACACGTGTTCGACTTGAACAACCAAGTTCTTTGTGTGCCTAGACTTATGCCATAAGTCGTGCGATATAACTCAACCCGTGGGACAGCAAAGGCTATGTTCAAGCCTTGGACAATGGGATGCATGCTTCATTAAGCGTTTATGCGTGCGACGCCTATGACTTAGGCTAATTTTATAGCTTTGTGGCAACTAGACCAACTTCCCTTCTCCCAAGCCCCGGGATGAAGAACCGAATGTCATTTTTGAAAGTACGACGTGCAACGATTCTAAGCCGACCGTGGGACCTTTTCCATATTCTAACTCAATCTGACCTAACTTGGGATTATTCTCTTAGCTATGTGGATTTGTCTCTTTTATTACCAAGCCTACTTGTGCAGTTAAAAACTTTTGTTTTATTTGTGTGAAGGCTAAGCTGAGATAAGTTCACCGAACCCACTCACCTGAACGAGGGGTCGCCTCGGCCGAGCGGGACTTCGAGCAGGCCGTTGCATGGCTAAGTCTGAATGTCATTGGCATTTCGATTCCTCTGATTTAGCTGAGTGGTATGGGGCATTACAAGACTATCTCTATAATAAATCCCAAATGGGACCCACCTGCGGTTAACAAAGGGTTACTAATCTCTGAAAGAAAAAAAAAGATTCAACCATTTACATAATGTAATATAAAGCGCCACTACAAATTAGTCACATATTGTAATATAAAGAGCTACTACAAATTTGTAATCCAATTAAATCCATGAAACAAGAACAATCAAGCATTGCAAATTGAAGCATGTACAGAGTTACATTTGACCAAAACAATCAGCGATAAGTGATTACCAGCTGAAGGATTGGTCAGAAGTTCTTGAGATTTCCTAAGGAAATGTACTGCTACATGTACATCTTCAAATGCAAGCACATTAATTGTAAAGCTCATTGCCTTGTGAGCCTCAATGATCTTCTCTACAGGTTGGGCTCGGGCGGGCTTATATCAGGTGGGTCTCGGGCTAGGCTGGGGCGGACGGATGCTTAGTCCAAGTCCTGCCCTATACTAATATGGATTAGACTGAGCTTCCCTAATGAACGGGCTGTATCGGACTATGGCCCATCGGGTCAGATGGTCAGATGGGCTTTTCAGGCACCCATGGGCCTCGAGCCCAATAATGATCCCTAGTTGAGGACATTAAGTGAAGCGAGGTTGCTGATTCGAGAATCGACCTAACCATTTAGAAGGTTATCAACGAGCTAAAGCGTCAAGGGTTTCGAACAATTGAAGAGTTCGATCGAAAGAGACCTAGAAAGCCTATTTGAAGACAGCTTAAGCTCTTCCAACTGAGTTAAGCTCGCCAACCATGTCGGGATGGCTCCAATGAGCCAACTACTATTGAGATCAATGTGTGTCAACTTTTTACAAGAAGCCAACTCTTTTAGAATTTCTTTGGTAAGCGAATTGCTTGAGAGGTCAAGAAGCGAGAGAGCATTAATATCACCCAACATCAAAGGGATTTCACTCGTCAACTGATTGCTTCCCGCCTATGTTTTTCGAGGGAGACCGGGTTACCCAACTTTGCAGGAATCTCAAGGTTGAATGAATTATTAGTAAGATCAAACTAAAGAAGATTGCTCGAGCCGCAGAGGGGAAGGATTCTACCGTTGAGGCAGTTGTTCAATAGGTTTACTCTAATGATGTTCCCGCAGCCGAATATCTCGTCAGGAACGCTTCCTTGGGGGGAATTATTGTAGAGCATGAACTGCTGGAGAGACTCCAAGAACCCGAATGTCGAGGGGTAGCAACCAGACATCATAGTTTACAGAGTAATGTTTCATCGTTTTAAAACAAAGGCTTAATTGTAACTTGATATCATCAACTATTCCAACTTTTTAATCACCCAATTTTTTAATCACCCAGATTTAATCTAGGTTGCAATTAAGCCCAAAAACTTGAATAGTTGAGAATATTAAGTTCCAATTAAGCCCAAAATAAATAGTTTTTTAATCACCCTGATTTAATCTAGGCCATTCTTTAAATCTAATCTAATCAAAAGATAAGACGCGGATGATAATATGGTGGACAGAAGAGGGGGTCTCTCATATATATATATATATATATATATATATATATATATATATATATATATATATATATATATATATATATATATATATATATATATACACATACATACATACATAATCTACGCCAATATTTTCTGTTCTACTGAAGGGACAACCATACGGGTTCATCAGGTGTAATAGAGGCCTTAGACAGGGGAACCCATTATCTCCTTACCTATTCACTATTGTTATGGAATACTTTACGTGCCTCATGGACTCTGCGATGATTCACAAGAGGATTAAGCCATTACATCGTCAGGTAATTTCGTATATTTTATATTTGATTTATGCTGATGATCTGCTAATTTTTATGGTCCCAACTACAGAAGGACTCACAGAACTGGCGGCGATCTTGGAGAGTTTCGGTAAATTATCGGGGCTCCGTTTGAATAAAGAAAAAAGTAAAGTCTATTTTAATAGACATTGTCCGAATGAAAAAGAATGTGCATACATACTTGGCGTGGAACGAGGGGAGCTGCCAGTGAAGTATTTGGGCATTCCACTGTCCACTAATTATAATAAGGATATTGAATGTCGGAGTCTCGTGGAGTATGTGCAGCAGAGAACATAAGGGTGGCACGTACAGAATTTGTCGTTTGGAGGGTGCATCGATTTGGTCAGAGCGGTGATTACTTTCGTAGCAGCATACTGGCTGCCATCAATCATGCTCCCATCAACCACGATAGATAGAATAGAAAAACTTTGCACCATATTCATCTCGCGAGGCGGAGTGCATACAATTGGGTGGGACACCTTGTGCAGACCTAAAATCGAAGGAAGAGTGGGCTTGCGACTACTTCGGTTGTTGCAAGAAATTGCGGGGATGAAGCTAACATGGAGACTTATCTCATCCGACTCATTATGGTTGACTTGGATGCGAGCTAAGTATTTAAAAGGAGGGAGTTTCTGGACTTATACGTGGAACAACAACGATTCAGTCCCCTTTAAACAGATTCTTAATCACAGGCTTAAGGTGAAGAGAGAGATCTCTCGAGTGTTTAAAGACGGAACATCGACTAATTTCTGGACGGATCCGTGGCTCACACACTCGAGCCTTTTTGAGCGATGTGGCGATAACGCACTGACGCGAGTATATAGGCGGGAGACTGTGAGCAATATTCTGCAAGATGGAGTTTGGAAGCCGAAGATGAACAATTTCTCCAGGATGTATGCGACCGAGATCAGGCGGCTGGAGGTGGACACGACCGCGGCTAGTAATCGATGGGTGTGGGATATCTCTAGTACAGGGACGTTCAGCGTTCGAACAACCTATGAACGTGTCAGAGAGAAATTCCCACGCATTGATAGGTTTGAATTTATATGGGCAAATCAAGTAGTTGTTAAGATGCAAATGGTATGTACAAGTTAATGAATGAGCGACTACTTACGATGGACAGACTCACTAGATTTGGGATGCGAGTGGTAAACCAACAGTGTAGCTTCTGTCGACAGAGCAATGAGACAATGGCACACCTATTTTTCGGATGCAGTGAGACACGTAACATTGGGGGGAACAAAGGGTTAAACTCCACTTGCAGATACCGACTGATTGGACCATTTAGGGAGAAATTGCCAGCATCCAGGGCAACAAAAATAAAGGGAGGACTTGATTCTCGGAGGCTAGAATCCGATTAGCAGCATCAGTATGGCATGTGTGGCTGGAACGGAATAGACGAGTATTTGAAGGAATATCGATTTCATCCATTGGTATTGCTCATAATATAGAGTCAGATGTATGTATGATGGTGAATACGGGTACCTAACTAGTAACCGGATTGTACTCGGATCCTTTTTTGTTAGTATATTTACCTTTTTCCAATATATATATATATATATATATATATATATATATAATATGCAATATTTTTTATTCTCTAAATGAAATTGTCCTTGCAAAGGACATTTTGTTTTATTCTAACTTTTTGGGGGTAATCAATGGTAATGGTCAGACAATGGACGTGTAAGGCTAACGGGGTTAGAAATCGTATAGGAAACGTACTTTTGAAGGACATTTCAATATTTTTGTCACAAAACGTTGTTTGGAATGACGTTTTAATTTTAGAGAACTTTGTTATCAGGCTATGTGCAAATTTTCTTTAAGACATTTCTTATATTTTGTGTTTACTAAACGGAATTTACTTAGTTTAAAAATAAATACTTTGACAACCCTTGTCTTTTATATATTTTTTAAAAGTAAGAATAGTTAGTATAAAATCGTATACATAAATTATAAAATTTAGAAATAGTTTGTATATTTAACAAAAAAATATAAAAAATGTCAGTGTATTTATTTTTAAATTAGGTCTACATTGTTAGGCCTCGTTTGGTTCGCGGAATGGAAGGGAAAGGAAATCAATTCCTTGTCATTTCTTTTCCTTTGAAAAACTTTAATTCCTATTGATTTTCCTTTCCGATGTTTGGCAATGTCAAGGAATTTGGAAAAGAAAGTGAATACTTCAATGGGAAAGTGATTCCTTCCTTTGATGGATGGAATCATTTTTTTTTCCTAATTTTTCTTCCATTAAAAATTACTTTCCTTTTCTCCTCAATTTCTTGAGCATCCAAACATAGGAAAGTAATCACTTTCCTTTCCCAATCGGAAGATTCCGCGAACGAAACGAGGCCTTAGTGTTTTTCGCAAAATGTCTACAGAACGGAAGCATCTTGATATGTGGTGTTGGTTATTTATTAAGACAAAATAATAGTAATAATTACTCTAGACAACTAGGAAAAGTTTTAAAAAAGGAAAAAGAAAAAAGAAAATGGAGTCCATTTTTCGTGATGATCCATCCTCTAGTTATACATTTGACCTCAATATTGAGACAAAAAACAACAAATAAATTCCCTATTCTTTCTTTCAAAGACCATTGCCCAATGAAGCAAAACCAGCACTCAGTTTTCCCAGAATTGATGGGGGCCCCTCCACCCTCCTAAACAACCACCAGTGAACTCTGCCAAATTCTCCCTATGCTCAGATGTCATAATTTCCACTTTTGGTATAATTCTTCTTCCTTTTAGATTTATGAGATTTCTCCATTTTTCTCTATTTACTGGTAATTTTTCATTTTAAAGATTAGCAAAGGAGGTTGGGTTCTTCTTAAATTTGAGCTAGTGATACTGTTTAATGGGTAAGTTTTTCTTTTCTTTTTTCTCTTCTTTTAGAATATGAAATTAGTTGCTGGAAAATATGAAATGGGAATTTCTGGGTTGTTAAGATTTCTTCATTTTCATGTTTTTTCTTTTTCTTTTTCCTTTTAGTCTCCAGAGGTTAAATTTGAGCTAATATTGTTATTTATTTATTTACCAATTATGCATTATTATTATTATATATTATATTATTTTGGGAGGTTAATTTTGTAGATCAAAGTGGTTGTTGGTTGCTCCTCACCCCATAAAAATATTAAGTGGGTAACTCTTAGTTTGATGAGATTTGCCCTTTTGCTGTGTCTTTTTGGTAGTTTAGATTGAACTGTGGATGGGTTGGATTCTTGATTGTGTAAGAATTTTTACTATTATTATTATTATTTTTAGTCTGATGAGTTTAATTTAGTGATGAAACTGTTCCTATCTCTAAATCTCTTTTTTTTTCTTTTTTCTTTTACATGTTTTATTGGTTGTCCTTCAATTTCATTTATGACTTTTTTAGTCATCTTTTAGATGGGTTACTTTTTTTAGTAGATGCAACTGGTGGGTGGGCTGGATGGTGGCTTCTACATATTCATGTGTATGTTGTTGGGGTTTCTGGTCAAATTGGTCTTTGTGTTTAGGTTGTACTCTCCTCCTATATTTCCACAATATTGAGTTTTTTAGTTTTTATTTTTTATTTTTGTTGTGTGTGTGGTTTTTTTTCTTTTTTTTTCCTGTTATACTTTTTTGGATGACTGCTTTACCAATTTTTCTTGGTCAATCAGGATCTGAAATTTTCCGGATGGCTTCCTTTTGATGTGCTCTCTGACTAAAAGGGGAATGAGAGGTTAAACTAATATTTGTGGTTGGAATATTTCATTCAGGTTACTGGTTCTTTTACGTCAGATGATCCACATGCCACTTTCTTTTTTCTCATGCTGGTGAAAGTGGCTTTGTTTTCATTTGAGCTCAGGCAGATCAATTAGTTAAGGTACTGGCTGGATTCTAAAGGTTTATTTAGTATCACAAATTAGTTTTTTTTTTGTTGCAATAATTGATCTTTTGTTCTTGATTTAGGGTACTAAAGGTGTATTCTAGTCATGAGGTTCAAGGAAGGGAGTAGGGTGGAGGTGTCGAAGAGGAAAAAGGATGCCTGTGATTCTTGGGCTCCTGCGAGGATTGTGTCGAAGGATGGGCGTACATACACCGTCAGGTATGACCTACTTCTGAATGGTGGTGGAGAGCCTGTCGAGGAAAAGGCGCATGAGAAAGACATCAGGCCTTGTCCGCCACGAGCGCACGAAGAGGAGAAGTGGGTTTTGGGTGATGGTGTTGAGGTGTTTGATATCCATTCGTGGAGGGTTGGGAAGATTGCGAAGGTCCTGGGGAACAAGTTGTATATTGTTAGACTTTGCGGTTCCGTCCAAATCAAGAAGTTTCATATCTCTGACCTGAGGATACGGCAAGCTTGGCATGATAATCGATGGATAATGCTGGGGAAGGTAATCAAACAATTTCTTTCTTTCCAATTCCTCTCTAATATGCAATCCGATGCATGTTTACCTTTTTCGTAGTATCTGATAGTTGAGTAAAATTGCGGATTTTATGAGTGTTTTTTTTCATAATATCGATATCTGTACTCTGAGAAATGTGATAGTAACATGTAGTACAAGAGATAGCACACATAATCTCATGATTATTAGTACATTAAAACAGTCTCCAAAATAAAAATAGCTACAGCTATTGATCTAATAACGATATCCAGCTCTTTTGGTCGGTTACAACAATAGCCACTGTCCACTCATATTGACAATTTCCACATCATCACTTCAGCCTTCATATAGTGTTCGAATTTACCTGTTTTGAACCGTTCTTTTAATCCTTTACCGAAGCCTCTCGTTTGACTAATTGCATCTGTTGAGAATTTCTCTTACAGCATCATTGAAATTTCTTTTTCTTATTGATAGGAGAATGGTGGCCATCTCATATTCTATCCCATCTACCATCTGATATCTTTTAGAATAAGTCCTTACAGACCTTAGGGGGAACCGCGTACGTGGACCGAGGACACGTGGTGCCCCCCCATTGTTCCGGGCTGGGACCCACCAAAACCGAGCCCCCCTGCTATCGTCAAGGTCCAGCCCGGACCAATTGGGGGGGGGGGGGTGGGGGGGGGGGGGGGGGGGTGGGGGGGGGGGGGGGGGGGGGGTGGAGGGGCGCCATGTTTCCTCGGTTCACGCGTGCGGTTCCCCCGTCGGTCTGTGTAGCAGAGTTGTATCTTTTAAGCTCTAGTAATTTATGGCTTTTGAGAAATCGATAAAGCTGGCAATTTTCATGGCTCGTTCTCATTCAAGTTTTGTTAAAATCTGGGTGGAATCCATGTTTGCTGGACTCAATTGAAGACTACACTATTCAATTTCTCACACATCTAGTGGCAAGTATTCTATGTATGGGCTTCCTGATGAGATTATCATGTTTCTCTATATTATGGAGCAATGTGGTCAAGTGCTTCTGTTTTACATGTATTTCTTGGCTTCTTCGACAGCCATACTCCTTATTAATAAAGATATGACTATCTAAATCTTCCTCTGCTTCAAGCTAAATTTGTTACTTTGGACTCGTCACATCTCCCCGCAGGATGGTCATCTTTTTAGTAATATATTTGCAATTTTCATATTAATCCATACTGTCTCTTCCATGGAAACATTCTTGATTTCTCAGAAACGTTATGCTGTAACTGTTTCTTGTATACATTTGACATGTAATTCTCTAGTTCAACAGCCTTAGATGTTCTCCCCTGTGCCCTTAATTTATTCTTTTTTGCTGGCACCAACTTCAGAAGAATGTCTATCATCAGTCATCGAGTATTTGCTCTTCTTACTAACCCCTTTGCAATTAGCAAGAAGAAGGTCACATAAATATACTTTCTTAAAGCTCTTGTTAATTATTTGCTTTTATTGACTTATTATGACTTGTCATGCTGCACATCTGTTCTAAATGTCTAAATTCTGACCAGTCTGCCTCTTAGAATTAAGTTACCCCAGATGTCCAAACATTTATTCCCTAGAGCTTAAGGTGACATTTTTTCCTTTTGATCCGAGGAATTGCAGGACAGAACCATCTTTATCTACCATCCTTACCAAGGCTATCTATAGATCCCCGATTACATTAGATACAACCATTAGTTCTTCAATGTTCACAACTCCAAAGTAAGGTTTAAAAATCCATAGTTTGTTGGTATCAGACCCTCTCTGTGACCACAATATATGGACAATTTGGCAATTTGGTCGAAGTATTGGTGTATCTAGTTTTCTTACTTTTGGGACAATTTTATGGCATTGCAAATATAACATAAAAGAAACAAAAGGCTAATGTTTTAACTTTCTAAAATTTTATATAGTTTTATGTTGTTTTCAGTGAATATTAGCATGATTGCACTATTTCATTAATAACAACTTGAAAATTGCATTTATAGTAGGCATCTTACCATATCTATTCTCAGAACATAAAAGAAAACCAAATCAAATACACACGTTGGCTAGTTTCAATAAGATTTTATAACATTGTGGACAATATTGGCCTCATTGAGGAAGTTTCAGCCAATTATGAAACTTTTGGAAGTTTCTGCCAATTAATAAAACTTTTTTGGGGGCCAGGTGTGGTAACATCTTGCCTATCTCAACCAATTTTGGCCAGTTTTGGGTCCCTTTACTTTCAAATATTAGCTTGATATATATCTTATCATGCCGTTTCGGACCAGTTCAGCTCAAATCCCAAATGATACAGCCTATAGGTATCAGTATCAGCCCCTTCTTTGTATACGACTATGTTTACACAAATGCTTGAGGCATTAAGTAATTTTTTACAATGATAACATGACGGAAAGATAAGGGGCTATGAGGCATCTCTGTATATGGCTATGATCATGTTCCGAGTGGTCGCAGGTTTGCTTGATGATGTGCATAGTTGTATCATCATTTTGCTAGTTACTATCAGACTCCTGAATTATGGCTTATCTTGTATTAATATCATATATATATATATATGTGTGTGTGAGTGTCCAGAAGTGATATGAGAACCTTCCAAAAGCATGACACAAGGATACTTTTGCAGCATGTAGATGTATAGGAAATATTCAATGCAACTGCATATTGAGAATGATCTGGCCAATCGACTATTTGACATTAGATATATTTCACTAGATATATTTTACTCATTCTAAAGTCAGTTCTGTTATATCACGATTTGACGACTTGAAATGTTCTTGGAGTGTTATTGAGAGGGTCGAGGTTTAAAAGAGTCTGCATAACGATATAGTTGTTCACTATTTGTACGAGTATATATGGCAACATGGACCGATTAACAATTCTTCTTTGGAAGAGAACTAGTTATATATCAGTATTACAGAGTATATTTAGAATTGAGAGGGAAAAACCTAGTTTTCTCGTTCCACTGCTTCCGTTAAGTTGTTTTTTTGTATTAATATTCCGGGCTGTTTCATTTACAGGGCAATGGAAACGAGCAACTTCACGGTAGCTCCAAGGGTGTGGCGTACCTGGGATCTGAATCAGATAATGTCAAAATTGAAGAAGCTCACACCGTGTGTCGATACGAGCAGGATAAAGTTCAAAAGCCTCCTTCTAGGAGAACTGTAAAGAAGAGTGTAGCTGCCTATGGTAGCTCGTTACGTGGTGGCACAGTGGTTGAAGCAAACAAGAAACGAAAACTGACCTCAGAAGCACATGAAATCCAGCAGCCGACGACCAAAACCTTACTGTCCAGAAAGGTAGATGTTTCTTCCCCTCTCTCTAAAGACGTGCTTCGGAAGAACTGCACGCATCCATCTTCCACCCCTTTGGTCGAGGAGAGTACTGAATGCTCTGTCGCCAGCTGTAGTGGCAATGGGGTAGTAGAACACACGAACCAGAGTAGTAGGAAGCTTCCTAGAGCTGTTGCCGATAGTCATTTTGGCGATACTTCATCGCGGTGCCCATCCGAATCTGGGAGGGTCTGCCCGAGTGTCGACATCCATGAACTAGAGCTGCACGCTTACAAGACGACCATGCAAGCCCTGTTCGCCTCCGGCCCTCTGAGTTGGGAGCAGGAGTCGCTCTTAACGAACCTTCGGCTTTCCCTCCACATTTCGAACGAGGAACATTTACATCAGCTGAGGAGCCTGTTAGCATCTTGAAAGTTCGGCGCCCTGCCTCGAGGTTATCATTCTTCTTCTTCGACGACCTAATGGTTAGAAGTAGTACCAATATAGGCATAGCCTTCTTCTCTGAGGATATCTTCCCTATGTAGTTTGTAATTTGTTCCATCTTTGAAGTTTAGGCTGGTGCAGTAATAAAAGCTGTAGGTTTAGTAAGCAGCACTTGTAAAATTCTTAAGAGTAGCTTGTACTTTTTAGGCATTTTTCTTTAGGTCTATGTACTTTTAAATGAATTTGAATGATAACTTATGTAATTCTGATACGAATGCAAGTTATTTTTACCAGTTTCCGTATGTTGATGGACTATGTTCAAGTTACTGCTGGACAACCAGTGGCAGGCTTTAAGGAAGTTCTAGACGAGCTAGAATGTTGAAAAATATTAGGTTGATGCTTCTCTAATTAATCTTTTATTTTCATAAAAAATTTCATTCAATAATCCAGAAACTATCATCAATGCTTGAAGCTTGCTTGGTGTCGATTATATTTGATCCATGAGGATCTCCATCTATGTTGCGGCTTGACTATGACGGAGGAGGTCATTTACTAGTAATCAGGAAGTCTCGGGGTGGAGTTGCATAATTTATTTTGACATTCTAAGAACCATGTTATTGTAGCTTCGAAAAAATAGGAAGTCAAAAATCTTAAGAGGGCCGCTATAGTAAAAAATAGGAAGTCTCGGGGTGGGTTGCTATAGTAATACATACAGGGGTTCAAAGTTACTTTCGGTTTTTTGGGACTCGTACGATCCTACGGCTTGTATATGCTTAGAAATGATCTTAACTTGGCGTAAATAACTCGGAAACTTAGGAATTTTTGACATGAAAGTAGTTCTTAAAACTTGATTTCCGTATCCACTTTTCATGTATTCACCACACTGGATTCATTGTTTGTTGGTTCTAAACACATCCAGTGGCTGTGCAGTTTAGCCAAGAGTTTGAGTGTGACTGAATGACTTTTTTTTTTCAACCAACCAAACGTCAAAATTGATTACAGCAGAAGTTATTGTAGTTGGCATGCATTTGCAGGCAATCCAACTTTTAGTTTGTGCCGTCACAAAGGAAGCCACATACCCAAAAATTAAAAAAAATATTTTGTGCGGTGAACGTGGATCGAACACGTGACCTTCAGATCTTCAGTCTGACGCTCTCCCAACTGAGCTATCCCCGCTTGATGGAAAAGTCTATGTATTGATCAATTTAATGGAATTTATAAAGATGTGTCGCATCTGTTGGTTCATCTTGAATATTTTTCCCGGTCTATCATTCGGCTAGCTTCACTAGCTAGCAATTACTATTAGTATTAGTTTACATGATAGAGAATGCCTGCTGAGCCCCAAACTGGTCAATTCTCCAGCAACACTCCTAATTTTGACAGGAGAGTTGACTGCAATGAAATGGAATGTTTGATTGATGTGCATGCATGAGATTCAAGATGGACGGACAGAGTCATCTTATATCATGTTTATGTTTATAATTTGATAACAGAGTCCATTTTTGTTCACCCACCAATATTATTGTATTTGTTCACCCCCCAATCACATGGAGACATATGTCAATGGTTTTATTTGACATATGTCTCCATGTAATTGGGGGGTGAACAAACACCATAGTATTGGTGGGTGAACAAAAATGGACTCTTTGATAACACAATTGGATACCAAATCTCCAATGATGATTGACAGGCCTGTCCTATGGTTCATGGGGTCTATAACAAAATCTGAAAATGAGACCTTTTTTTTTTTACGTATAACTAATTTTTAGTACCATTTTTATCGACAAAATCATCAATTAAACTATCATAATAACGTTTTTTTTTCTAGCATATTATTTTTCAATAGATATCATAGCTAAACCATTTAATCTTTCTTATGACATGGTCGACCCAAGTAAAATTTTATTAATTTTAGTTTTGAAAAACATATTTACGCAGACGCAGTTGTGACATGTATCGTCAAGAAAATTCTATATGCAATCCAAACATTAGGACAAAACCTAAGTTTTTTTTTTAATAAAGTTAAGTCCCTTAATAAGATTGCTTGTTTCTTCTGAAAAATATTCCATAAGTATTTCAATTCTAGAAATAGATCATTTCCATCAAGACCAGAAACTTCACTATGTTTTAAAACATCATCAAGATTATGACAATTATTTTTTAAGCGTTATCATCTAATGAGATCAACATCCACAAGTCAATGTTGGAGGGTTATAACACCCTACACGTGCAAAGCAAGCTATATCTCACTCGCGCGTGCGCATGATGGTTTTTCTCTGTTCGAAAGAACACGAGAGTTAAAAGTTTCTGTGCACAGGACAACATGTGCATCATGTTAGTACGTTCTTTTTATTTCATTTCATCCCTCGTTCACAATGTTTACAAGAGAGAAGGAAAATAAGAAAATGAAAACGGCAAGAACAACGAAGAAGAAGAAGAAGAAGAAGAAGAAGAAGAAGAATATCCAAAACATCTTTGTACTTTCGATGGACGACTGAACGTGATCTCTCGCAAGCTGACTTAGGTTGTGTTGTCTGTTTCACTTAACAAAATGGCGACTCTGCTGAAGAATAAAGAAGAAATTCAAACATAATATTTCTTCAAGAATTTGACATTGATCGGCATTATAAGCAAATCTCCATTAGGTTTAGACAACCTATAGGCACCATTGGAGAATACCGACTCGACTACAAAGGGACCTTCCCATTTTGCTTGAAATTTTTCTTTGGTCTTATGAGTCATCACCATCGGTCTTCGAACAGCTAGAACTAGCTCACCGACTTTAAATACCCTCTCTTTAACTTTACGATTGAAAGTTCGAGATATGCGGGCTTGATATAGCTCAATGTGATGTTGCGCTTGAAGACGCTTCTCGTCCAATCCTTCAAGTTCTTGGAGTCGTAAGCGGTCATTGTTCTCTGTAGTTAGCTCATTAGCAATGGCTATTCTAAGAGATGGAATCTGAATTTCCAGTGGAAGAACAGCCTCACATCCGTAAACCAGTAAAAATGGTATAAAACCAGTAGAAGTTTGAACTGTTGTTCGGTAAGCCCATAAACATTCTCCAAGTTTCTCATTCCAATCACGTTTATTAGAAGAGACAAACTTTTTGAGAAGTTTAATGATTGTCTTGTTGAAAGCTTCGGCAAAACCATTAGCAGCTGGATTATAGGCCGTAGAAGCCAGATTTTGGATTCGATTCTTATCACAGAATCAATAAAATGCCTGACTGGCAAATTGTGGTCCATTGTCATGAATTATCCGTCGGGGAATCCCAAAGCGATAAATGACATGGTATTTGATGAAACTAACCACATTTGATGTTTTTTACTTCAACAAGGGGAATAGCTTCCGCCCATTTAGAGAAGTAATCGGTTATAGCCAATATAAACCGATGTCCTTTTACAGAAGGAGGAATAATCGGACCAATAATATCTATGTCCCATGTTTCGAAGGACCAAGAAGCTGCTGTAGGATGTAAGAATTCAGATGGTTGATGAATAAAATCATCATGAATCTGACACGCTTTACACCGTCTGGCATAATCCACAGCATCTGCTATCATGGAAGGCCAATAATACCCCATTCTTCGAATACGGTTCTGTAATTTTGGACCCGGTTGATGGGCACCACAGACACCATCATGAGCTTCACGGAGTGTTTGCTTAGCTTCACTCTCAGAGAGACAACGTAGTAAAAGTCCGTCATAAGAACGATGATATAACATAT
The DNA here is from genome assembly GCA_029216955.1 of Iris pallida. Classification (NCBI taxonomy): domain Eukaryota; kingdom Viridiplantae; phylum Streptophyta; class Magnoliopsida; order Asparagales; family Iridaceae; genus Iris; species Iris pallida. Next base: position 9,966,221 of record JANAVB010040619.1, read on the forward strand.
GTAAGAAAGAATCATAGTAGAATCGAAATGATCGTCTCTTGATTGATGCAACTTCTTTTGGATCTTCAGGTAAAATCCCATGAATTGCATAATCAATGAATGGACTTCTCCAATCCCTTTGTTGAGAACTTGATTCTATAGTATAACTCTGTTCAATATGCAAATTATTCTTTACACAGAATAATTCCCTATCCAACAAAGTGATGGTATTTTGTCTTCTAATTGGAACAGCTAAGTCTGCAGCTAAACTAGTAAGAGCATCAGCTTCCAAGTTCTGAGAACGTGGTACGAATTCGATGAAGAATCCTTTGAATGAAAGGACCAATTCGATTACCACTTGATGATAAGGAATGAGGTCAGGATTTCTGACTTCATATGTCCCTCTGACCTGATTAACAATCAGTTGAAAATCTCCATAAGCTTCCAGGAACTCGATGTCCAATTGTTTTGCTACTTGGAGACCAATCAGCAGAGTATTATATTCGGTCACATTATTGAAACATGGTTCATTGAGAGAATAAGTATGGTATATGACCATCATATCAGGAGAGACCAAGACGATGCCTACTCTAGAGACAATATTGCCTTTAGGTCCAATCCGTGATGCTCCATCAAAATATAGTTGCCAAATGTCATCCTTCAAAGTCATGTTGCAATCCACAACTTCATCTGGAATGTCCTCATATAGCTTCGATATTTCAGGTATAGGGTGAGCTGCTAAGAAATCAGCTAATGCTTGGCCTTTCACTAATTTTTGAGGTACATAGACCATATCATAAGGAGTGAGCAACATCGCCCAGGTGGCTAACCTGGAGTTAAGAATGCTCAGTTTTCTCATCAATATCCGAATAGGATTTATTCTGGAGATGACATGAATAATCTGTCCTGACACATAATGTCGTGTCTTTTGAATAGCAAAAACTAAGGCCAGACATTCTTTTTCTACAGGAGTGTACCTGTGTTCAGCTCCGACCATCATTCGGCTAAGATAATAAATTGCCTGTTCATGTCCCATATCACTTTTCTGTGCAAGAAGAGCACCAAGGGAATGATCTAAGGCTCGAACATATAGCAAAAATGGTCTTTCCACCACTAGGGGTACCAGAACAGGTAGATTTGTAAGGTATTGCTTGATGTCATTGAAGGCTTTCTGACATGCTTCATTCCAGACAAATGATACACCTTTTTTTAATAGACGGGAGAAATGTTGACATATCCCAAAAAGATTGGATATAAATCTCCTGATATAAACAATGCGACCTTGGAAATCACAAAGTTTTTTAGATTACGTGGAGGATACATTTCAAGAATCGCTTTGATTTTGTCAGGATCAACATGGATACCTTGAGAAGTGATGACAAATCCCAAAAACTTGCCACTAGAAATCCCTAAGAAAGACTTAGTAGGATTCATCTTTAGTTGATGTTGGCGCATCAACTCAAATACTGTCTTCAAGTCTTGAATGTGATCATCTTTTGATCGACTCTTGACAGCAATATCATCTACATAACATTCTACTATTTTTCGTAGATGTTCTTGAAAGATGCTGCTCATGGCCCGTTGATACGTAGCACCGACATTTTTCAGTCCGAACGGCATAACCGTATAGCAGTAAACTCCAAGGGGTGTACGGAAAGCGGTATGCTTTTCGTCTCCTGGATGCATCTTAATTTGATTGTATCCTAAAAATTTGTCCATGAAAGACATGTGTTCAAAACCACATGTGTTGTCTATTATGACATTGGTAATCGGAAATAAAAATTTCTCTTTTGGACAAGCTGCATTAAGATCTCAAAAATCTATGCAAACTCGAACTTTTCCATTCTTCTTCATGACAGGTACAATATTGGCAACCCAATCTGGGTGTTGTTCTTCACGAACAAAGCCACATGTGATCAGCTTTTTGACTTCTGCTTCAATTACGTCTATCATATCTGGTCAAAAATGCCGCTGCTGTTGTTTTATAGGCTTGGCATTAGAAAGAATATTAAGTTTATGAGTAGCAACTTTAGGATCTAGACCCGGCATATCCTCATAACTCCATGCAAAGATATCAATATATTCTTTAATCAGTTTTATCAACTCTTCCTTTTCATCTTCAGAAAGGTTTTTACTGATGAATATCGGCTTGGACGTAGTTCCATCTCCGACGTCAATCTGGATAATTTTATCCTCTGTAGGTGGCTGTCGTTGTTTAAAACGAAGCCCCCATTGAGTGTCCATTTGTTGTGCCCAAGGGTCATTCTCAAATGGTTCAGATTCACCATCAGTTTGAACCATGTTGACTGAGAATACACACTCAGATTCATCATAATAGTCTCCCTCAGAACATGAGGATTGTAAAAAACTAGAAGAACATTCTTCTTCCATATTTTCCTTGCACATATGGGATGTATCCGATTTGATGAATTGAATTTCTTCCAAATCTGAGGATTGTGAAGAACTGGAAGAAAATTCTTCTTGTATATCTTCGTTAAACATGTGGGATGGATCGTATCCCAACTCGTGCCGAGTTTTCTGGTAAAATAGATCACCACATAATGGTAACCGTCTACCTTTGCCTTGATTGAGACCCTGCATAGTCTTCAAATTATATCCCATATTTTGGATAATCTTGAGAGATTGTTGACTATATTTGTCAATTCGAATTCTTCATTTATCTTTATCTCTAAGATCATCTGTCTGAATAACAGGAATATTTCTAGCCAGACCAAACATAATTTGGTGCTTGTTTTTCTTATCAGACGGAATCACGAAATAAGATTCTTCATGACGTCTATAAGTTACACAATCTTGTGATAAAGTGGCTACAGAAAGAAGATAGGGAGAAGATGTTAGGAACTTTTGAGCATAAGGTCCAACATCGACATGAGGAGGAAAGAAATTTTTCTTATGGTCAATGTATAAGGTTTCCTCTGTATTTATGTCATTTTTATGATGACTTTGATCATCAAGAGATAAAGTCATTCTTTCAATGAATTTGACAGCCATATACTCCAAAAGGAAATCTTCATTGATATTAGAAAATACAGAATGATCAATATTTACATCATTTACAATTTGACTACTATGCTTCAGATTGATCATTAACGGATCGTCGTCCGTCTTCTGCGTAGACTTGTCAAGGTTGACGATCAGTGGTGGTTATAGATCATTCGTACGAGAAGTACGTCCTTTGACCTTGATCATAAGAGGTTGAACTTGGCTCTTGGCTGGAATACTCACTGATTCCTCAGATAAAGCCCGAGTTCTTCCTTTAACCTTGATCACCAAAGGTTGGTCATTGACAGGTTGGGGTTGGATTCGGCCTTTGACTTTAATCTTCAAAGGTTGCTCTTCCGGAGGATCTTCATTGACAAATTAATCTTCGACAGGTGATCGATCTTCGTCCATATCCGATATCTCCTTCACATGCTCCTGCTTGTAGAGTATTGAATCAGAGAAATAAGCTTCAATACCCTTAAAGGGATTGATATCTGTAAATTCGGTCTTCACGAACCCTTGAGAATCCACGTACTTGAAGCATTAGTAGAGAGTTGAAGGCACAATGTTATGATCATGTATCCACAGTCTTCAAAGGAGGATGTTGTAAGATACATCTGAGTTGATAACATAAAAGGTCGCCATAGTTCGAAGATTACCAATTTGAATCTTCAAACGAATCTTCCCCAGTGGTTTACTCTTTCCAGAGTTGAAACCAACTATTGTTGTACTAGTGTAAGTCAAATCACTAGTAGGAATCCTCAAGGGTCGTAGCATACTCTGAAGAATAATGCTAATAGAGGATCTAGGATCAATGTAAATCCTGTCAATTTCAGTAGATTCAATATACCCTGTATAGTACAGAGGTATGTCGTGCTTATTATGCTTCAACATCATATCTTCTTGTGTGAAAGTAATGTTGGGAATTGCTTCCATCACACTATGACATTATGGACACGACATTGGTATATTGTTAAGACTCTTGAGTTGAGCTAAGCATGAATCAGCTTGTAGCAAAGCTTCACTTAAAGTTTTACGGCTTTCTTTGGAAAGGCGAAGCAGCTCAAATATCGAAAGTCTAGCCGGAGTATTAGCTAACTGGGCTAGAATATCAAATTTATAGGGCTTCATCACTACCCCTTGATTTGAAGCAGATTATAATGCGACGTCGAAACGAACTGCTTTCTGTTTCCCATTTTCAACCATAGATGGTTTAGGAGGCCTTACTTCAGCCGGAGCAGGAGATGGTTGAGCTGGAAGTGTTTCAGTCACGCCCTCTGCTTCTTGTGAAGTCCTCTCATAATCTTTGTGGTACTCTTTACCATATCTCGTACCAGCATAGGTCTCTTCTTCAGACTCTGGAGAATGAAGTACCATATTACAGGTTTTATTCTTCTTTCCCTTAGTCTTCTTCTTGTGAGGATTTTTATGAGGAACCTCAAAACCTAATCCAACAGTAGATTTTTGACTTTGAAGTTGTAAAGGAAGTCACATTCCTTTATCATAGTTCAAGCCTTCCGCCTTTTGAAAGTCATAGCCCATCTTTTTTATGAGATGGACTGATTGCTGACTATACAAATGAGTGGGTAGCGGACTTTCAATAGATGGTTTAACAAAGGAAGAAGAGACAGAAACCTCTGTAACCACAAGAGAAGGAGGCATAGAGACTTTTGTAGAAGGAGGAATAGAAACCTCTGTAGCCACAGGAGAAAGATGAGGAGTATTCGGGACAAGAGGAAAAATTCTTACAAGTGCTTTCTCATAAGCAGCAAAAACTTGTTGTGCCCTGTATAAGGGGACACTATTCATAGCTAACCATTGCTGATGAGTAAGTTTGAGCTTGGTAGGAGGAGCCAAACTTGGAGGGCATATATTCAAATCCCTCAGTCTATCCTCCAAAGGAATGCCACCCCATAAATGATCCAAATCATCATGATCTGGGGTTAAAACATGAGAAATCATGTTGCAGGTTTTGACATTTTTACCTCTCTTGGATTTCGAAGTTTTACCTTCATTCTCCATTTCAGGCACTAAATCAGGGTGTACCCACATGATTTTACTATTTTTTAGTGTAAGAGGCAAATGTCCTTCATTTTGCTCTCTGGCAGGCGAAATATTCACAATCTTCGTCGTCGTCTTTGGAATTGGAACAATTTCATCTGGGACTTGATGTGGAGGAAAACCTCCAAATTGAAGAGAAATCATATTGGTTGTGACCGTATGCTCATTGTTGGTTAAAACGATAACATTGGCATTTATCAGCTGTCACGACCCGTACCCGCTTTTCGGATACGAAGCGTGTCCAAGCCCAGCTACGCATCAAGCGGACTCCAGCCCGACTCGAATACGTAAACGCTGTCAAGGCTATGGTATACTGCCAACTCATGGCAAACAAATCTATATCTCAATCCACAATAAGAATATGAAACATGAATGAACACTATGGGTCGTGGTCTGCAGCCCACTAATATAAATGCTCGAAAAGACTCTAAAGGAAATAACAAGAGTTTAAAACTGAATCAAGGAACAGGATAACTCATGATAAGGTATGAAAGCACGAGCGGATAATAAACACGATAACGATACCTGAATCCCGCAAGAACCGCAAATCCTCCGCCATCCAGAACTACTAGCTAACTCCATGCAACCGCTAAACCTGAGGAGATCATCAGGTCCTCAGAGGACATAGCAAGATACATAATATACATGCCTATCTAACAGTTTTATCATATGCAAGAAATAAACAAGAAAGAACAAGGACAAAACAAATGACCACGAACACGAACACGAACACGAATACGAACACGAATATGAACACTAGAACAACTACGCATAAATGAACTGCCGGATGAACGATAATCACGAGATCATTGGAAGAACCAAACCCTCGTCCCGAGTGTGAACTCTCTAGTTTGAACTAAGCACTAACCCTCGTCCCGAGTGTGGACTCTCTAGTTAGCTCACGGCAAGACACCCTCGTCCCGAGTGTGGACTCTCTGGTACAAGTACTACATCCTCGCCCCGAGTGTGGACTCTCTGATGTAAACACCCTCGTCCCGAGTGTTGACTCTCTGGTGCAAGTCAAGTCAACACCCTCGTCTCGTGTGTGGACTCTCTGGTGAAAATAATCGACATCCTCGTCCCGAGTGTGGACTCACGGATGTAAACAGATCAAAAAAAACACCCTCGTCCCGAGTGTGGACTCTCTGGTGCCAAGGAAACAATATCAAGGATTTAGCAGTTCACTTACACGTACTCATTCTATGAACGACTCAAGCAAGGTACTGACGAGAAACTCCAAGTGTGAACCACAAGACCAAACATGAACACGGCTATATGCAATAAAAACAACTCTACAGAAAATAACATAAAAGTACATGTCCATAAACAATCAACGACTGAAAACTGAAATAAAATGCATGTAAATAAAACTGTAGAGGGAGGCAAGGTGTCACGCCCCAGTTCCAAATAATCGGATTGGGAACACGTGGTATGCCAGCTATACAATCCAGCATAGCTAACCCAATTTAATGGACTATGATCTGATCGTAGTACGCTGAAGTAAAACTAATAAAGTAACATCACAGGCAGGTAAACTAGTCTCATCCATGGAATAAAGTAAGAGATAACTGAATAGAAATTCATCAGCGCCACAGAGTCCAAATGTTAACTATGACTAGTGGAGAACAGTCCACTAAATAAGTAAATGAGTACAACTGGAATGAAATGGAGTAGTAAATAGAAATAAACGGAATACTGGAAATGAAACCCACGTCTAAAGATGTAGCTAGCCTCCAGAGGATCAAGGTTGCGGCTCCACCTCAAAGTCGTCGTCAACAAGTCCCTCTACTCCGTAATCAGTCGGGAATAAGTGCTCGTCAAGCTCTGGAAAAGATACCAGGTCCTCAGAGGGACATAACAAATACACAGGAAATCGACATGCATGATAATACTGAGCAGTAATGTAAAAGTAACTATAAAGTATGCAACCAAGTATTTCCCTAACCAAACAAGGACAGGAAATACAAGGTAAGCAATAAAGGTGTTCTAACCATCTATGTGTAAATGCTCTCGAGACATCTCTAGTGGCACATGAGAGGGGGAGAATAAGAAGAAACTGCCACCAAGCGTTCTACAGTTTGAGAAACGAGGGGCTACGAGCATCCAGCGTAGATTGGAAACAGAAATTCTCATACACCACTAGTAGACTCTCCCCACCCAATGTACTCGTACCGTATACGTGGTACGAACAATATGCAAGACGTCATAGTAAATATAATGTAACTAAACCAAACTGCTAACAGACTCAAGTTCATATGTTAAGGGCCAGTCAACACATAACCTCTGTACTCAGCTCACTCATATGTGATACGTGTCTGAGATGGTGTCAAGTTATACTAACACTATACCGGGTAGTCATCAATGGAGACGAGTGCACACAAATAGCAATAAACTGGGAATTTGAAACTACTGCATAGTAATGTCAAGCAAGGTGTACTTGCCTGTGTCCAGCAACTGAGTATCCAGGTCCGATGTAGAGTCCGAGTTTCGAGAAGCAAATAATCCTAAACAAGCATGATTTCTAATTAGTCACTAATTAACAATTTACTAAATTGATTAATTGCTAATTACTCAACAATCATACTATTTTATTAAAACTAACTAACTAGTACCAATAATTATGAATAATAATTATACAATAATAAGTATGTAAAATATACTTATTATCATACATTTATATTCTGTAATTAATATTACAACATGATATTTAATAATTAATTAATTAATTATAATTAATTAACTAATCAATTTAATACACACATGCATACACAATTCCTAATAATACTAACAAAAATAGTAAAAATCCTTAAAAATCATTTTTAGTCTATTTTAATAATAAACTAAATAATATCAGAATAATAAATATATTATATATATATTTTTACAGAAATGAATTTATTACTATTAAAACTATTTATTAAATAACTAGTTAAATAACAATAGTAAATACATAATAATTCTAAATAAATTCTAAAAATCACTATAAACCCTATATTTATCCAATAAACCTAAATTCACTATTCTACACAATAATAACACATAATTAATAATTATTTAAATTAATAAATAATTATTAACCCTTTAATAATTAATTCTAAAATAATTCTAGAAATTACTTTTAGATCTTAAAAATTTGTAAATAAATATAAAACACCTAAAATAATTCCCAAAATAACTTAATTACCTATTTGCAACAGAAACCCTAACATTTACCAATTTACAAATAATAATATAATTAATATCAATTAATTATATAATATACTTAGTAATCAAAATTACCTTACTAAAATCTAAATAAATATAATTAAATACTGGAAATATTTTTATACAGTAAAGTATATTTTTATAAACATTTTATATATATATATATATTATTTAATTAATAACCAATTAAATAATATAAATTAAAAATAGTATTTAATATTTGATTTAAATAATTAAAATTCACAGAATAAATCAAAATAAAATATTTTAAAAACCAATACAGTATTGGAAAAATTTCCATAATATACTTTACATTTAAATCTATATTTTCCATATAAATTATATTATTTAATTATTTATTAATTAAATAATATGAATTAAAAACAGAATATGAAAAATTAATTAAATAATTAAAATTTCATAGTCTTTAATATAAAATAATTATAAATTAAATACTATAATTTCTGGAAAAATTATTATAAAATACTACATTAATTTTATAAAAATTTTCCTCTACAAAGTTTTATTTAATTAATAATAAAATTATTAATTAACGATCAAAACAGTAAATACAATCAATTAATTAACAGCACATAAAATTCGTAAATAAATAATAATAAATACTAGTAAATAATATTAATTCACACAAAATTTAATGTAGATCCTATACTTAATTATTAATGATCCTCTTTAATTAGATCTAATTAATTGACAATATTTACACAATAATAATCATAAGAAAAACTGAATTAATTGGATTAAAAACCCTAAAACTAGGGTTACAGTAAAAATAGGAGGATTTCCCACGTGCAAGAACCACGAGGTGGCTCGGGGGGTTACCTGCCCGTCGCAGGGGGTCGGGGTCGGCCTCCAGGCGCGGTGGCGCCGCCGGGGGTCGCCGGGATCGGCCGGGTTCTGCTGCTCACAGCAGCAGCCGAAATCCCGGTCGGGATTTGCCTCGCCGGCCGCTCGTGGTGGCTCGGACCGCCGGGGATCTGGCCAGGGGGCGGCAGTTGAGGAGGTGGCAAGGTCGGGGGGGGCGACGGCTTGAAGGAAATGGCTCTAGGGTTAGGGTTGTGAGGAGTCTTGGTTGATGAAGGCTATATATATATATATATATATATATATATATATATATTTTTATATATATATATATATATATATATATATATATATATATATATATATATATATATATATATATATATATATATATATAGAATTCCAGGGTTCTATGTAAACGGGTATAGACCCGTACCCAATTGAGTTTGGGTTGACCCGTCCCTCCTAACAGGTGGGCCAGGGCTGGGGTAGGGTTAGGTGCTAAGGTTAGGGTTAGTTGCTAGGGTTAAGGTTTTGGCTTTAAGGATGAGTAAACTCTAGGTTTCCTATATATATATATATATATATATATATATATATATATATATATATATATATATATATATATATAAGCATATTTATTTAATAATAAATAAAAATAAATTATCTATTAATAAACAACAATAACTAATTAATTAGAACTATGAAATTTTCCATATTCTAGGGTTTCTAGGTTAGGGTTAACACTAAACACTACACACATATATTTAATTACACACACACACACACACACACACACACACACACACACACACACACACATATATATATATATATATATATATATATATATATAAATACCAATTAATTAGTATAATACTGATTAATAATTAAAAAAAAATTTGAAATTTGAGGGGTTTTACATTCTACCCAACTTATTAGAATTTCGTCCTCGAAATTAAAAACAAGCTAGGATTAAAAGAATTATAGGGCTTGGTCAACACACAATTATTGGCACACAAAAATCACATTTCTCTAACTTTTAGAAAATTCCTAGTTATTAACACAAAATAAAACAGACATGATCTAAAAGAATGACAATTGCATAATTAAATCATACCAGACGCCTCACGAAGGTATGAAAAACGCTCCAGAATAGAATCTTCCCGCTCCCAAGTCGATTCGCCCGGAGAATGGTGCTTCCACGCAACTAGGACTAGTCGAATGGTCTTCCCCTTCAACACTTTCTCTCTGCGGTCTAGGATCTCCACAGGCTGCTCCTCGTAGGACAAAGTCGGTCCCACGGTGATCTCTGAATGATCAAGTACGTGGTTAGGGTCTGCCACATACTTCCTCAACTGGGAGACATGAAATACGTCATGAACGCCTTCCAATGACTGCGGCAGTGCCAATCTGTATGCAACCTCGCCAACTTTCTCCAACACATCGAAGGGTCCGATGTACCTTGGGCTGAGTTTTTCTCTGACTCCAAATCTGATTGTACCTCTAGTCGGGGAGATTCTCAAGAACACATGATCTCCTTTCTTGAACTCAAGAGGTCGCCTATGAGTGTCTGCCCACTGTTTCTGTCGGTCCTGTGCTGCTCGTAAATGCCCCTGAATCTTCTTGACTGTATCCACTGTACGAGTCACTAACTCTGGTCCCAGCATCTGTCTCTCGCCTACATCACCCCAACATGCTGGCGATCGACACTTCCTTCCGTACAATGCCTCGAAAGGGGCCATCTGGATACTTGCCTGGTAGCTGTTGTTGTAAGAGAACTCTACCAAATGCAAGTGATCCTCCAAGGATCCTCTAAAATCCAACATGCAAGCTCTCAACATGTCCTCCAGCGTCTGGATGGCACGCTCTGACTGCCCGTCCGTCTGGGGGTGATAAGCAGTGCTGAACTTCAGTCTTGTGCCCAGACTTTCCTGCATGCTCTTCCAGAAGTGCGATGTGAATCTCGAATCTTGATCGGAGACTATACTGACTGGTACTCCATGTAATCGCATTATCTCCTTCATATACAAATCTGCCAATACCTCTGTAGATTGCCCCACTCGGAATGGTATGAAATGAGCAGACTTCGATAATCTGTCCACAATCACCCAAACTGCATCTCGTCCAGCTAGGCTTCTTGGAAATCCTGTAACAAAATCCATAGTGATGTGCTCCCACTTCCACTCAGGTATCGGAAGCGGTTGCAATAATCCTGCGGACCTCTGATGTTCATCCTTGACTTGCTGACACACCAAGCACTTTGCTACGAACCGTGCTATCTCACGCTTCATTCCATGCCACCAGTAGTGCTGTCTCAGGTCCCTGTACATCTTTGTACCTCCTAGATGAATAGAATAGGTCGAGCTATGAGCCTCTGTCATCAGCTCCTGCCTGATCTCTCCATTAGGAACATAGAAGCGATCTCCGCACCTCAAGGTCCCATCTTTGTGAATCCTCAATCCAGTCTGCAGCCCTTGCTCTATCCTCTGTCGAAGCCTCTGATATCTGGCATCTGTTGGTAAGGTCGTCTTGATCCGCTCTACTAATGAAGATTGAACCTGAAGGTTCATCATCTTTGCAACTCCTCCAGGCCTAACAACTTCATGCCCATCCTTTCCAAGTCATATATCAACTCCTTTTGTGATGTCAAGAAGTGTGCCATAGGCCTTCGGCTCAATGCATCTGCTACTGAATTCGCCTTCCCTGGATGGTACTGTAACTCAATATCAAAATCTGCCATCAACTCGAGCCAACGCCTTTGTCTCAAATTTAAATCCTTCTGAGTATAGACATACTTGAGGCTCTAATGATCTGTACATACCTCCACTGTTTCTCCATACAGATAATGCCTCCAAAGCTTCAAGGCAAATATCATCGCCGTAAGCTCTAAGTCGTGCGTGGGATAATTCTTCTCGTGGGTCCTCAACTGCCGTGAACCATAAGCAACTACCTTCCCATGCTGCATCAAGACGCATCCTAATCCCTTCCCGGAAGCATCGCTATAGATGACAAAACCTCCTGATCCCGATGGAATGGTCAAGACTGGTGCAGTAGTAAGGCACTTCTTCAAATCATCAAAAGCAGCTTGGCACTCTTCCGTCCACTCGAACTTTTGATCCTTGCGAGTCAACTTCGTCATGGGCTCCGCAATTCTTGCAAAATTCTCTAAGAACCTCCGGTAATATCCGGCAAGTCCAAGAAAACTTCGTACCTCTGAAACATCGGTTGGGGTTGGCCACGACTCCACTGCTGATATCTTCGTCGGATCCACTTCTATGCCTTTCCCTGAGATAACATGTCCAAGAAATGAAACACGATCTAGAAGAAAATCATACTTACTCAGCTTTGCATACAGCTTCTGATGCCTCAAGATCTCCAGCACCTTCCTCAAGTGATCCTCATGCCCTTTATGGTTCTTTGAATACACCAAAATGTCGTCGATGAATACTACGACAAACTTATCAAGATATTCATTGAATACTCTGTTCATTAAATTCATGAACACAGCCGGTGCATTTATCAAACCAAAGGGCATTACTAAGAACTCGTAATGACCATATCGAGTCCTGAATGCCATCTTCTGGATGTCTTCTTTCCGAACTTTCACTTGATGGTATCCCGACCTCAGATCAATCTTCGAGAACACCTGGGCTCCTGTCAGCTGGTCAAATAGATCATCAACTCTGGGCAGGGGATACTTGTTCTTGATCATCACAGCATTAAGAGCCCTATAATCAATGCACATACGAACTGTTCCATCTTTCTTTGGCACAAACAAGACCGGGGATCCCTAAGGTGATGCACTTGGTCTGATAAATCCCTTGTCTTGCAACTCCTGCAGCTGCACCTTCATTTCATCCAGCTCCTTCTTCGTCAGTCGATAAACATTTGAAGAGATTGGTGCCGCTCCTGGTATGAGCTCAATGGTGAACTCAACCTCTCTATCGGGCGGTAGACCCGGCAGATCCTCGAAAAAGACATCAGAAAACTCATCAATGATCGGTGGAGGGGCAACCTCCATTGCCATGCAAGCTCCATGATACTGAGATACTCCTTTCTCAATGCTTCCTCTCTGAAATTCAAACTCCGGCTGGCCTGGCGGTCTAAATATAGCACAACCCCTGTGGCAGTCCAATATCGCATGATATTGACTAAGCCAATCCATACCCAATACTACGTCGAAATTTGGCATAGGAAATACCAAAAGTCGAGCTCTCATCTCTCGGCCACAAATGACGACCGAACAGGTTCTATATGTACTAGTCACAGGTACTATACCCCCACCAGTAATAATTTTCCAACTCTTAGGCATTGTAGAAGTAGCTATCTTATGCACGGCTACAAATCTAGATGATATAAATGATAGGCTGGCACCAGAATCAAATAATACTGTGGCAGGCAATGAACCTACTAGAATAGTACCTGTGATAGCCTCACTTTCAGTTCCATCTTCTCCCTGAGTGAGAGCAAAAATCTGTCCTTGCTTCTTGTTTCCTGCCTGCTGTTTGGCTTTCTCAAACTGTGCTGACTGTGAAGTGAATATAGGTCCTCTCTGCTGACCTCCTGGTGCTGGTGGCTTCTGTCCTCCAGCTGGCACAATGGCTCCCCGAACTGGGCAATCTCGAGCCTGATGCTGGCTCGATCCACAAGCTAAGCAAGTACCCAGCATCCTTCTGCACTCTCTCTGTAAGTGTCCCTTCCTGCCACAGAAATGGCAAGTCGGAAGCTCCTTAGACTGGTAGGGTCCAGTCTTCTGCTGATGCTGGTGATGTCCCATAGGTCTCCTGATAGGACCTCCTTGCTGCGTCTTCGTCTGCACTGGCTGGTTCTTCTGCTGGTTCAGCTTCTCTTTGCTAATTGTCTCCTGAATCCTGGCCTCCGTCAGCAACTCAGCATAAGAGATTCGGGACTGGGAGCTAGTATAATGCTGTAGCTCCTGCCTCAGCCCGTTGTGAAATCTCTTGGCCTTCTCCAGATTATTGGGTATCAGTACCTCCCCATATTTGCTGAGTCGACTGAACTCCGAGTCATACTCGTCAACAGTCTTGTTCCCTTGCTCCAGGTGCAGAACTAGTTGTATAAGGCATTCTTCACAGTAGTAGGGAAGTACTTCTTAACAAAAAAACTCCAGAAATTTTTTCCACGACTGACGAGTACCCAACTGACGCTCCATAGAATCCCACCAGTGATGGGCATTCCCCTCCAGCTGAGTTCTTACGCCAGTCATCCATAAATCCTCAGGCAAATGAGATACCTACAATAGCTTCTTGGTGCTGGTGATCCAAGTAGTAGTATCCTCCGGATTCTCATTTCCCAAATAAGGTTTGGGGTTCATCTGCACGTAGTCCTTCACTGAACCTACCCGTGCTGGTCTCATGGGAGCTAGTGTCGGAGCTGGTGCAGGTGCTGGTGCTGTCATCCTCTCCATAGCTGTCAAGAATCCCTGTCTCATCTCAGCAGCTTCCCGTCTTTGTTCAGCAGCTACCTGCCTCTGCTCAGCTGCTTCTTGCCTCTGCTCCACTGCTTGCTGTCTCTGTTCTTGCATCATCATGTGCATGAACTGAAACATCTGTGCCTGACTGTCTTGAGGCACAGCCGGGGGCACTCCATATGATGTCTGAGGGTACTGCGGGGGAGGAGGAGGTACCTCAGTCGGTTGTGCACCAACTGGCTGAGACGTCTGCCCTGGTAGCAAAGGGTGGGTTGGAACTACCCTTGCGGACTGATTACCGTACCAGATGACTGGTTATCTCTACCGGCAGCGGTACGTCCACTCCTTAGATTCATGATTCTGCAGAGATAAGATAGAAGGAATTGAGAATAGGACGGAAACAAACGAGATGCAAAAGAATTTGTTCAAGGATAATCAAGAATGATATAGTCAAGTATGGATGAGACCTAATATTCTAAACCTAATTTGCAGGCTTGTTCAGTACAGGAACGTAACCAAACAAATTTCTGACCTGCATGGGCCACCACTTAAAACATGTCACGCCCCAGTTCCAAATAATCAGATTGGGAACACGTGGCATGCCAGCTGTACAATCCAGTATAGCTAACCCAATTTAATGGACTATGATCTGATCGTAGTACGCTGAAGTAAAACTAATAAAGTAACATCACAGGCAGGTAAACTAGTCTCATCCATAGAATAAAGTAAGAGATAACTGAATAGAAATTCATCAGCGCCACAGAGTCCAAATGTCAACTATGACTAGTGGAGAACAGTCCACTAAATAAGTAAATGAGTACAACTGGAATGAAATGGAGTAGTAAATAGAAATAAACGGAATACTGGAAATGAAACCCACGTCTGAAGATGTAGCTAGCCTCCAGAGGATCAAGGCCGCGGCTCCACCTCAAAGTCGTCGTCAACAAGTCCCTCTACTCCGTAATCAGCTGGGAATAAGTGCTCGTCAAGCTCTGGAAAAGATACCTGGTCCTCAGAGGGACATAACAAATACACAGGAAATCGACAGGCATGATAATACTGAGCAGTAATGTAAAAGTAACTATAAAGTATGCAACCAAGTATTTTCCTAACCAAACAAGGACATGAAATACAAGGTAAGCAATAAAGGTGTTCTAACCATCTATGTGTAAATGCTCTTAAGACATCTCTAGTGGCACATGAGATGGGGAGAAGAAGAAGAAACTGCCACCAAGCGTTCTACAGTTTGAGAAACGAGGGGCTACGAGCATCCAGCATACATTGAAAACATAAATTCTCATACACCACTAGTAGACTCTCCCCACCCAATGTACTCGTACCGTATACGCGATACAAACAATATGCAAGACGTCATAGTAAATATAATGTAACTAAACCAAACTGCTAACAGACTCAAGTTCATATGTTAAGGGCCAGTCAACACATAACCTCTGTACTCAGGTCACTCATATGTGATACGTGTCTGAGATGGTGTCAAGTTATACTAACACTATACCGGGTAGTCATCAATGGAGACGAGTGCACACAAATAGCAATAAACTGGGAATTTGAAACTACTGTATAGTAATGTCAAGCAAGGTGTACTTGCCTGTGTCCAGCAACTGAGTATCCGGGTCCGATGTAGAGTCCGAGTTCCGAGAAGCAAATAATCCTAAACAAGCATGATTTCTAATTAGTCACTATTAACAATTTACTAAATTGATTAATTGCTAATTACTCAACAATCATAGTATTTTATTAAAACTAACTAACTAGTACCAATAATTATGAATAATAATTATACAATAATAAGTATGTAAAATATACTTATTATCATACATTTATATTCTGTAATTAATATTACAACATGATATTTAATAATTAATTAATTAATTATAATTAATTAACTAATCAATTTAATACACACATGCATACACAATTCCTAATAATACTAACAAAAATAGTAAAAATCCTTAAAAATAGTTTTTTAGTCTATTTTAATAATAAACTAAATAATATCAGAATAATAAATATATATTATATATATATTATTACAGAAATGAATTTATTACTATTAAAACTATTTATTAAATAACTAGTTAAATAACAATAGTAAATACATAATAATTCTAAATAAATTCTAAAAATCACTATAAACCCTAAATTTATCCAATAAACCTAAATTCACTATTCTACACAATAATAATGCATAATTAATAATTATTTAAATTATTGAATAATTATTAACCCTTTAATAATTAATTCTAAAATAATTCTAGAAATTACTTTTAGATCTTAAAAATTTGTAAATAAATATAAAACACCTAAAATAATTCCCAAAATAACTTAATTACCTATTTGCAACAGAAACCCTAAAATTTACCAATTTACAAATAATTATATAATTAATATCAATTAATTATGTAATATACTTAGTAATCAAAATTACCTTACTAAAATCTAAATAAATATAAATAAATATAATTAAATACTGGAAATATTTTTATACAGTAAAGTATATTTTTATAAACATTTTCTATATATATATATATATTATTAATTAATAACCAATTAAATAATATAAATTAAAAATAGTATTTAATATTTGATGTAAATAATTAACATTCACAGAATAAATCAAAATAAAATATTTTAAAAACTAATACAATATTGGAAAAATTTCCATAATATACTTTACATTTAAATCTATATTTTCCATATAAATTATATTATTTAATTATTTATTAATTAAGTAGTATGAATTAAAAACAGAATATGAAAAATTAATTAAATAATTAAAATTTCATAGTCTTTAATATAAAATAATTATAAATTAAATACTATAATTTCTGGAAAAATTATTATAAAATACTACATTAATTTTATAAAAATTTTCCTCTACAAAGTTTTATTTAATTAATAATAAAATTATTAATTAACGATTAAAACAGTAAATACAAACAATTAATTAACAGCACATAAAATTTGTAAATAAATAATAATAAATACTAGTAAATAATATTAATTCACACAAAATTTAATGTAGATCCTATACTTGATTACTAATGATCCCCTTTAATTAGATCTAATTAATTGACAATATTTACACAATAATAATCATAAGAAAAACTGAATTAATTGGATTAAAAACCCTAAAACTAGGGTTACAGTAAAAATAGGAGGATTTCGCACGTGGAAGAACCACGGGGTGGCTCGGGGGGTTACCTGCCCGCCGCAGGGGGTCGGGGTCGGCCTCCAGGCGCGGTGGCGCCGCCGGGCGTCGCCGGGATCGGCCGGGTTCTGCTGCTCACAGCAGCAGCCGAAATCCCGGTCGGGATTTGCCTCGCCGGCCGCTCGTGGTGGCTCGGACCGCCGGGGATCTGGCCAGGGGGCGGCGATTGAGGAGGTGGCAAGGTCGGGGGGGCGACGGCTTGAAGGTAATGGCTCTAGGGTTATGGTTGTAAGGAGTCTTGGTTGATGAAGGCTATATATATATATATATATATATATATATATATATATATATATATATATATATATATATATATATATATAGAATTCCAGGGTTCTATGTAAACGGGTATAGACCCGTACCCAATTGAGTTTGGGTTGACCCGTCCCTCCTGAGAGGTGGGCCAGGGCTGGGGTAGGGTTAGGGTTAGGTGCTAAGGTTAGGGTTAGTTGCTAGGGTTAAGGTTTTGGCTTTAAGGATGAGTAAACTCTAGGTTTCCTATATATATACATATATATATATATATATATATATATAGATAAGCATATTTATTTAATAATAAATAAAAATAAATTATCTATTAATAAACAACAATAACTAATTAATTAGAACTATGGAATTTTCCATATTCTAGGGTTTCTAGATTAGGGTTAACACTAAACACTACACACATATATTTAATTACACACACACACACACACACACACATATATATATATATATATATATATATATATATATATATATATATATATATATATATATATATATATATATATATATATATATATACCAATTACTTAGTATAATACTGATTAATAATTAATTTTTTTTTGAAATTTGAGGGGTTTTACACAAGGCATACTTGCCTGGAGGTTGCACGCAGATCCAACAAATATATAGTCAACTAGTGATCCGTACAGTCCAAGTCATCACAACTGTCTCCGAAAGCTGAAACAAATATCGCCAACATTCTCAGAATAGTCAAATTAGCTAGAATTGTCTGTCCTTAAGTCCAATTCTAGACACAGGGACAAAACGATAATTTCGGGCCAAAACGGTATCCGCCGTTGGACCCGTTTTACACCAAAAAGCGTGTCAGAGTCAATAGTCTCTAAAGTCGTCAAACTACATGTCTACGGATCCGGTTTTTCGATACAAACCCAACCGTATGTCCAAAGTTGGGTTCCGGCGGGCCGTGCACAAAATCATCCGTTGAGTCGGACCGTGGGGCCCGCAAAACGGCGTTCCGATTCAACTGTCTTAGAATTGGACCAAACTTGGCATACAGGACTAGAAAAATGATACGGTCCTGTTGGCGCAAGTTTCGTCTTGATCTGACGAATGTGCACGAAGTAATTGGGAAACTTGCACAGAGGTCGATACGGTGAATTTCGAAGGGATACGTATCAAATTCGTCGCGCACACGCGACCAATTTAAATTCCGTCAAAGTCCATACGACCACAAAGCCGATACGCAGCTTTCAATGCTTTCAGTTCACGACCATGTCGCCTGGATTGGTGGGACGCACGTCGTATCGAAGAATTTTTTAATTTTCTAATATTTTAAAACAGGTTTTTCGCCAATTTGGAAATCCGATTTCTTAACGTACCGTCGTTGAAATCAACTTCCGCAACTTGGGTTGCAGAGACCTGTAGGTTGTCTAGGACTGGCTTCAAATAGATTTCTAATTATCGCTACGGCTTGGCGGCAATTTGCCTTCAAATATGGGTGTTTGGACTGTTACAAGTGTCCTGTTTTAACAGGTTTTTTGTCAACTTCCACTCGATTTCTCTCGAGTCTCGGATCACTAGAAATTAAACTATTTAATAGGAATTAAAGAGGGTTATAACATGATCATACCAGAGAAAGCGGTTCGACGATTCATCGACCGTGCGCGGAGAAAACTCTCTGCGAAAGTCCCCTCGCCGACTTCACTGCTGCTGAGGCCGTTCTGTTTACTCCGTGCGTGCGGGGGGCTTCGTGCGCCTGGCCGGCCGACTCCGGCCTGGTGCGGTGGCGCACGTCGCTGGTGGGTCCCATGTGTGTGGAGGTTAGACGGCGTGGCGGCGGCGTGGGTTTGGCTAGGGTTTAGTCGAGGAATCCTTCGCTCTTCTCTCGGCTCTCTATATACCAAAGTATATACCACAACGAGCGCTGGGTGTCGGTTTCCCCTCTGGTTCGGTGTGGGGCTCAGGCCTGGCGGCCGGCTTGGCCTGGGCTGCCGCTGGCTTGGGCCTGGGCTTGTTTATTCATTTCTTTTTCTTTTTCCTATAAGTCTAGTAC
>JANAVB010040619.1:9986255-10093755 GCA_029216955.1 Iris pallida
GCAAGGGTCCCTGCAAAGATTTATACTCTGGGTCCTCTCTGATGTTAACTACATCAAAGCAGAAAGACAGAATTCAGTACAAGTAAAATCAAAGATTTGTCCAAAAATTAGCAAATTGTGCAAGCATCGATATTGGCTGTCTTTTCATCAGACTGCACAACAACAGCTTCTATGCAAACTGTCCAGTTGTGCCAACTCATCCATTTGCGCAAGCTATCAGATTGCTGAATAACTTACGAAAAGCATCAGTTTGCGCTGGACAGCCTTGCGCAAATCAGCAGATTGCGCTGACTTTTGCCACTGCTTTCCAACCGATTGCGCAAGAAAATAGTCTTCATAAAAATGAAAACTATTGGGTTTGTGCAACCGAAACCAAAACAGGGTGGCGCAGTATAACCAAATCTCTAAAAAAAGATAGTTTGAAGACTCAATTATGTTGAAGAACCCTAAAAAGGGTTTTCGATCGAATGACTACCATACAAAGCTGGGTGACCGACTTCATATCGTGAAACGTGCGGCACAGCATGAGTCGAAGACTCGACGGGGGCTTTGCCCTTGTCGGAGACGGAATGCTTCGAAGCCATTTTGAAGTCGACGGAGAAGAAGGAAGAAAGTCGGAGTAGGCTCGGGAATTTTTCTCTCTTAAGTAAAGTAAAAATAAGTAAAGAATAACAAGAAGAACAAAGAGAACTATTTATAGTTTTTCGAGAACAACGGTCGCCTCAGATTGCACCAAAAAATGGGAGCTGACTCCTCCAATTGCGCAAACAAGTTATTACTTGCGTAACTTGATTTTTTAATCAAAATTTAAAGTATTTCGAAGCTTTGACTATTTTAAAACTTCGAAAACTTTGAAGGGGGTCTTGTAGGTCCTAAAAATCAAGTTACACCCATCAAAGAAGTCATAAAAATCAAATTATGCATCCTTCAAGTGAACTGCGCAGGAATTAGATTGCGCACTTTCTCGATTGTGTAGGCTGAACTGCGCACTCATCCAAGTGCGCAGGCTGACGTGGCTCCGTCATCATTATCTGATAGAGAATCAAATCTTCTGACAACTGACAGCACGGAGAACGAGAAAACTGTTCGTTTATCGTGCAGCACAGCACTCGAGGACAGCTGTACATACAGCGCAATTGGCCAGACTCTTTACGGTGCGGTCCATCCCAGCGCAATTTGAAGCCAGCGTAATTCAGGTGGCGCAATCTATCAAGACAACTAACAAAGTACACGTGGCCTTCATGCCATCAATTACTTACCACGTGGTAACCGTCTGTACACGATCATGCATATTTCAATCAAATAATGCCATGTGTCCAATACAGTTGGCCCACGATCAAAAAACTACTAGCGCAGTCTGATGTCTGCGCGGTCCAATGCATGCGTAATCCATCTTGCGCAATCCAGAATAACTAAAAAGTAGTTATTTCTAGAACTCTATAAATAGAGTTTCAAGTCCTTCCTAGGGGGATCATATATAATCAGAAATCATCACTAGAGATCAGAAGTTCTTGCCAAAGTGCTGCTGCAATCTTCAGAGGCTACCGTCTTCAAAGTTCACATCGTCCCAGGGATAAAGCGATCGTCATTCAGATCGGATTCCTATAGTTGTACTTTTCCAGAATTCTATTATAATCTTCTTACAAAGTTTGTTGAAATAAAGATCAACTTGTTTTGCAAACACCAACATTAACTCAAGATGAATCCTACCAAGTCATTCCTGGGAGTCTCTAGTAGCAAATTTCTTGGATTCGTTATTACCTATAAGGGTATACACGTTGACCCCGAGAAAGTCAAAGCCATTCAAGAGATGCGTCCGCTACGCAACCTAAAAGCGTTATGAGGATTCCAGGGACGGCTTGCGTACATCAGGAGATTCATCTCAAATCTTTTTGGACGTTACAGACCGTTCACTAAACTAATGAAGAAATGTGTGTCTTTCATTTGGACTAAAGAATGCCAGCAATCTTTTGAAGACATAAAGCGGTACTTGATGAACCCTCCAGTTCTAGTACCTCCAGTCACAGGAATATCCTTCCTGATGTATGTCCGGGCAATGTATCATTCCTTGGGTGCCTTCTTAGCCCAGAAGAACAAAGAGGGTCATGAGCAAGCCATCTATTCTCTCAGTCGCACAATGATCGGTGCTGAACATCGATACAGTTAGGTAGAAAGAGAGTGTTTAGCCTTGATGTTCGCTGTCCAAAAAATACGATATTTATCACGGGCCAAACCATTCATGTCATCTCCAGATTCAATCCTCTTCGAGTCTTGATGAAGAAGCCAAGTACACTGAACTCCAGACTCGCTACATGGGCCATACTACTCGCACAGTATGATATGGTTTATGTTCCAAAAATGTCTGTGAAGGGTCAAGCCCTAGCTGACTTCTTGGCTGCTCATCCGATCCCTGAGACATCTAAACACTATGACAAAATTCTGATAAAACTCTGGAATCAAACACGACTTCAGAAGGAATCTTTGCTTGTGACTATTCTTTGATAGTGCTCCAGGATTTGACCTAAAGGCACTATCGTTGCTGGAGTCGAAATCGTTCTGGTATCTCTCGAAGGACTAGCAATTCAGGGGGCTTTTTCTTTAGACGAGTCATGCTCCAACGACGTTTCTGAATACAACGCTCTAATTGTCGGTCTCCAATTAGCCTAACAGTTGGATATTGAGTACCTTGAAGTATATAGAGACTCTAAGTTGATCGTCAATCAAGTTAGAGACACGTATGAAGTTCGGCATCAGGATCTCGTGCCATATCATGAAGCAGTAGTCAAGTTGGCTACATGGTTCAAAGGCTTCTTTATTGAACATGTACATTAGGCATGTAATACAAAAGTTGATGCACTTGCCAATCTAGTAGCAGTATTATTGATTCCTGTAAAAAGGCAACAGATGATCGTCATCACTAATAGGGAATTATTCTGCATCGAGAATAATTTGCATCTGGAATTCAGCAATTCAGTCAAAGTTTGCACTACGAGTGAAGATTGGAGAGCACATTTCATCAACTTTATAGTACATAACATCCTACCTAAAGATCTGAAAGAAGCAACTATAATTCGTCGACGATCACTCTAATTTTATTACAATCATATCTCCAAAACACTCTATCGACGATCATATGACGGTATGCTTCTACACTGTCTTACGAGAGATGAAGCAAAGTAGATACTACGTGATGCTCATGATGGTATCTGTGGTGCACATCGGCCTGGTCCTAAGCTACAAGTTCGAATTCGATGCATGGGATACTATTGGCCAACCATGGTGTAGGATGCCATTGAATATTCAAAGAAATATTGAGCGTGTCAAATCCATGCAGATTTTATTCATCAACCTTCGAAATCTCTCTATCCGACTGTAGCATCATGGCCCTTCGAAGTTTGGGGGCTTGGATGTCATTGGTCCTATTAATCCACCTTCATCTCGAGGACATCGGTTTATCTTAGCTATAATCGATTACTCCTCAAAATGGGCCGAAGCTATATCCTTAGTTGAAGTCAAGATAAGCAGTGTCATCAACTTCATTAATCATCATGTGATCTACTGATTTGGCGTCCCTCAGCGAATCATCCATAACAATGGACTGTAGTTCATCAGTCAGAAGTTTACTCAATTCTGTGATGACAATCAGATCAACAATGTCGCTTCTACAGCCTACAATCCCGCAGTTAACGGTTTGGCAGAAGCATTTAATAAAACAATTATCAAGCTTCTCAAAAATTTCATTTCTACCAATAAACGAAACTGGAGTGAAAATCTTAGAAAGTGTCTATGGGCCTATCGCACTACCATACGCACTCCGACCGGCTGTACACCTTTCTTTTTGGTGTATGGATACGAAGCTGTTCTTTCGTTGGAGATTAAGATTCTGTCATTGAGAATAGCCATTGCCAATGAACTCACAACCGAAAATAATGATCGTCTTCGACTTCAGGAGCTTGAAGCACTTGACGAGAAATGACTACTAGCTCAACAACACATCAAGCTATATCTAGCCCGTATTACAAAAGCCTACAACCGTAAAGTTAAAGTACGAGCATTTCAAAAAGGTGAACTAGTCCTTACTGTCAGATGTCCTATGACTATGACACGCATGAGCAAGGGCAAGTTCGAACCAAAGTGCTACGTTATAAGCAAAGTTTTCTCAAACGGAGCTTATCAACTGTCAGGGATGGATGGCCGAATCGCTATCATGTCTATTAACGACAAATTCTTGAAGAAATACCATGTTTGAAAGTGTATACTATATTTTCTAAAAAATATTGTACATATTTCAAATCTTTGAATCCTAGTGGAGTCTATCCAGAATGACAACACAATCTACTACATCATCACAAATATCATCTTTTGAAACCCAGCTGTTTTAAAAGATATCATGTTCTTGAGTCCTAGTTGAGTCAAGGATAATCAATAGATATAGGAATTCATATCCATATTTACCTCTGAATTCTACTATCTACATTAAAGACTCATCACGTCCACATTACCTCTGATGATGTCATCTTCAAAATGACAATATTATAAATTATATTCTGTCATGTCCATATTACCTCTGAACATGTATAATAAGTATTGTTATTTTCAAGAGATTTCATATCCCGCGCCTTTGAACATATTTCTCATTCCTATCTATTACTTATGTCTCAAACAGATACGCAATAAGTAATAGAGCCACAAAAAGATCATCAATTTTTTATTCAAATGACGTGTAAAACATCAAAATTGTACATTTAGCTGAATAAAAGAAAAAGTTGTCACAATTGGATAGCTTCATTTGGGAGGCTGAGTGCTTAGTTCAGTTATTATTCTCCTTAGAGCATCAGCCCTCTCAGTTCTAGAATCAAGAACTCTTTGTCTGGCCAAAGCTCGCCCAAATTCAGGGTCAAAAGGTATCACTTCCAGTTTTCAAAATTGAGGGTAATTTTTTCATTTTTCATATTTTAATATTTTAGTGAATATTTATTTATTAATATTGTATTTTGGGATTTTGTTTGATCGGGTTTGAGTTTTGTCTCATTTTGACTTGTGTTAGTGACCTGGGTCAGTTTTGGTCCCAATTGGACCCGTCCAACTTGTCATGACCAAATCCAGATATTTATTTTTAACTAATCCTATTTGATTTTAGTGGAATTAGATTTTAGAATTAGATTTAGAACTTAGAATTTGGAGTTTCCAAGTTACCCTTTTGACCCTAACTCAAAACCGTTCTTTTCCTTGACTTGGAGGACATTTTTGTAATGTGCCAAATGCTCCCATCCCTTCCAAATGTGGCCGGTCAGCATGCACCCTCCATTCTTCTCATTTGTAAGAAAACACTCTCTCTTCTTTTTCTCTCATTTTACAAAAACCCTCTTTTTCCCTCTTTGATTTCAAGCTCCAAGTAAGCAAATCTCTTCCAAATCTCTTCTATTACTCTAGATCTCTCTCAAATCTTGGTACTAAACCTTGTTTATCTCTCATTTGTGATTTTGATCTAGGTAGACCTAGCATGGTGGTGGTGGAAGCATAGATCTTGTGCTTTGACCTAAAAAGAAGTAATTTTAGGGCTTTTCCTTGGGATTCCAACACCCAAGAGGTAAACCCTAGCTCTAATCTTTGTAATTAATTCTAATTAGTGTTATTTACCTATTAGAGGATGCCCGAGATGTAGGATAACCCATTAGAAGAGGTTTGGAACCCATTGGACTCAATTTGGGACTTTTGGCCTAGATTTAGTGCTAAATTCAAGAAAAATCCTAAATTGATATGTTTGGGTGTTTTTTCTAGGCTAATTATATCTGATTAGGTTGGTTTGGGTGAGATGAGGCTACGTACGAGTCCATATTTGGATACGTGGGGTCGTTTTGCGAGAAATCGTGAAAGTGGGCTTTTTTGGGGTTTTCGGGTTCTAAAACATGGGTGACTTTTTGCACCGATACTAGCATCGGCAAGTTAGCACTTAGAATAGGTTCTAATCATCATTTAGAACTCGTGGCTAGAATTTGGGCAGAATCAGGATAGGTTTGGTGTCCGTATCACGCGGTATCACGAATTGGATACCCCGGACTGCCAAAATGGCCATTTGGCTATTCGGGTTTCGTTTCTTATTTTCGCTCACGTGCGCGAGTTGGATTGCTTGTGTAGGGTACGTGTCTAGGCCCTAGAGGGTAGAATTACGAGGGTTTGGATATTTAGATAGGTTTCAGGATGTTTTGGAGTGTATGTGTGTGTGTGTGTGTGTGTGTGTGTATATATATATATATATATATATATATATATATATATATATATATATATATATATATATATATATTATATATAAAAATATATATTATATAACCATTATATATTATATATATATATATATATATATATATATATATATATAAATATATATAAAAATATATATATATATAATCTATATAATGGTTAGATAAGTTAGTGTCTATAGGCAGCAACAACAGTAGCATATAGCTGCTGAAACAGCAGCCTATAGGCTGCTTCATAGGACAGCAACCGCAACAACAACAGTTGGGGCTGTTGCAGGGCAGCCCCTTGGCACCCATTGACCCCCTTTTGCCACCTATTTAACCCCTATTTTACCCCTCATTTAGTACCACATTTGACCCCCATGATGCCATGTATATGTGTGTGTGTGTGTGTGTGTGTGCTAGTTTGTTGGTAGTATTAGAGAGTTAGTTGTTAGTAACATGTTAGAGGTTATGTTAGATAGTACGTTGTATGTTAGATATGTAATTTAGATGTTAGAATTTGGTAAGGTATGCTAGATTGGTTAGTTTTGAGTTAGTATCTTGGTATCTTAGATACCAATGTTAGTACCTTAGGATATCTCTAGTTTACCTTTTACCTACAAGGTAATGAAGTTTACCTTAGTATAGGGTAAGGTATTGTGATACCCTCAAGGTATTGGGTAAACTTGGAGTCTAAGGGTAGGTAATGGTTAGATAAGTTAGTGTCTTGGTATCTTAGGATACCAAGAGTCGTATCTTAAGATACCAATGCGTATCTTAGGATACTAGCTAGTATCTTAAGGTAAATGTGATTTACCTTGGTATAGGCAAGGTAATGAGGATTACCTTGTCCTAGGGCTAGGTATTGGGATACCATGGTAGGGTGAGGTATTAGAATACCATAGTAAGGTAAGGGTATACCTAGAAATGCTAAGTTAGATAACTAGTATGTGTTAGCTAGTAGTTTAGGATAGCTACTAGATATCTTGGTTTGGTTTATGGATAAGTTAAGGTATTGGTATTGGGATACCAATATGACCAATGTATATGGTACCTTGGTAGGTAAATGTTAGGGATATGATACTTAGTCTAGTTTTGACCCCATTTGACCATGGTTGATTGTTTTGACTCAAAGTCAACCAAAAGTCAACACTTGGTCTAAATTTGACTAGAACTTGACCAGAGTTGACCAGTTGACCAAAAGTCAACTGTGTGTCAACCAATAGTCTAAGTTGACCTAGATTGGACTAGGAGTTGAACAGAGTTGACCAATTGACCAAAAGTCAATTGTAAGTCAACATTTGACCTACTTTGATCTAGTGTGACCTAGTTTGACTTAGTTTGACTGAGCTTGACCTAGATTTACATATCATACCCTAGAAATCATGCCATACACTGTGAAACCCTAATCTAACTCATGATATTTCATCTTTAGGTCTGTGACATCACTCTGAGCAACTATTCTCACTGACAGCTCAAGACCACAAGCGAGTACATTCATTGATAGTTTTTATTGTCTTGATATCTGCTAGATCCGATTCAGTTGTAGTATTTTACTTGATTCCAGACACGATGGTTCATGGACTAGTATACGTCGGATCCTGTTATGAGATATTATTCCTGGACTTTCTTGGTATATTGGTACATTGTCGATCTTGTTTCCTGTATTTGTATATACACTAATTTGGAGTGGGCTGGCCCCCTGCTTTTGAATCCTGTGTCATGACGTGTCATATTCGGATCCATTATACTACTTGGGAATGGGGAGTTATTAGTGGTTATATGATCAATACCGCTCTTGTATTCATGTTACAACTTGTGCATAGTTCCACCCTCACCACAAGCAGGGTGTAGCCTGACCTGATACTACTTGTGCGTAGCTTTCCATTTTGGTCGGCCTGATCTTCAGGTTTACTTGTGCTTGTTCTTATGCATAGCCAGTCCAATGGAACAGCCTGATCTTGACCCAAGCTGATCACATAATGTACTAATATCTAAAGACACCGTTTATGTTTATATTATACATCAGATATTCCTGTACTGTTCTACATTCCTGTATTTCATACCCTGACATGATATCCAGTTTTACATATCCTGTATATATTCCAGTCTTGATATTTCATCTTATATTTCATTATAATTGTCTCTTATAGAATTTATCTATTCAATGGAACTGTTGTTGGTGTTTGTACTTGCTCATTATCCTGACAGGATAACCCCGTTGATGTTTACAAAGGATTTAGAGGCCGACTGCTTGTCCTTTTATGGGTATGACCCAGGCGAAGATTTTGACCAGGAGTTACCATTGATGCTAGTAGAGGATTTACCTCATGTTTAGACCTGTTAGATAGGTTTGACTGGACTGCATTCCAGCTAGTATTTGAGACTTATGTTATACTTGTATTTTGGGATCTTATATTATGTTTTAAACTCTGAACTCCTGGTTATGACTCTGTGACTTGCATCTATTTTCAGTTTTTCTATTTTCCATCATATCTTTATCACATCGTGCTTATCTTCTCTAGATGTCATGTGATTGAGTTATATATATTCCTTCGTGCGGAGATAACATGTTTATTATAACACCCAGTTTTTCAAATGAGGGTAATTTTGAAATATTGTGATTATAATCATTTAATAATGATATTTAAATCATATTGTGATTTTTGGTATTTTTTAATCAATTTAAAACTATTTAAAATATTGAATTGCGATTTTGATGATTAACTAGTTAAACCCTAGTTTTGCTAAGCCTAGAGACTAACCATAACCAAGGGAGCCTAGTCATGTGATTAGAAATTCAAATTACCAATTTTCAGCCTAAAGGTATTTTGGTCATTTTGACAATTTTGTGAAATTATAATTTTGATTAATTAAATATTGTGCTAATCTTTTAGTTAAGCCTTAACCTATAAGTTTAACCTAATCTAGATTAGTCTTGAGGTTAGAATCATGGTTAGAACATTCCTAATAAGTACCAAGGTTAGTAATATCTAGATATTCCTAGGTAGGATATTTTCCTTTTGAGATATTTGTAAAAAGAAGCCTTGAACCAATAGAAAGGCTTGGAATTGGGTGGAGGAGCCTCAACCACTCATCTAAAACCCTAACCCTAATCTTTCAACATCCATACAAGCCCCCGCCCCCTCCTATAAGTGTCACACTAAGAAGTCTTTGCCTATTTTTTTAAAAACCTAGAAGAACCCTACTTTGTTCTTCACTAAACTTTTTCCAATTAATCCAAATTGAGCCCAAATTGAGTCAAATCAATTGCATCATCATCCCCAAAATTAGAGAATACTTGTGGGTGCTTGCTAGCAAGGTTCGAGGATGTTTGAACCGTAGCAAATCGAGAAAGACGTCAAGATGAGGCTCTTTACATTAAGTTTGAACACTTAATAGGTAAAACCCTACAAACCCTAATAAATTCCTGATTTCTTCCTATAGATGTATCCATTTAGGGTCCCCCTAGGGGTAGCCCAAGTTTGGTAGGATCTCGTATCCATTTTGTGTCCGTATCGGACACGTATCGGTGTATTTAAATACGTATTCAATGAAATGTCACATAGAAATGGATTTTGGTAATTTTCAAAACTAATTACATGTATGTGTAGCCTAACATGTATATATTACAACCCAAAATGACTGAGTCAAATTTAGGCACGTTTGGACATTGTTTAGGGGCTTGGACACGCAGCACGAGATACCGCATGGGGCTCCTGCGGCTCTCCTGCTGCTCGGGTGTCCTAGCGGACACGACACTGATTCATATGACATGAAAATTAATGGACACGAGGGGGTATATACTGATAGCATGTCCCCAAAGTTTAGGTCGAGTTGGTTTGGTTTTTTAAAGTTATCGGTCTTGTACTGGTTTTACAAACACACACACACACACGCGTACAGTTGGTCACTGATACGGGCTTGGACATGAAGCTGGACACCACGTAGACACATATCAGGCACCTAGACACCTAACCCTATACCTAGGCTACCTCTGGGCACAAGCATGTGACACAAGAGGGTTTGTGTCGTGTCCTGTGATGCTCGACACCAATGTACGAGGCAGCCTCTGTGCTATTTTTAATACTGTGTCGACCCCTCTGTTTGGACACAATTTGAATCCTTGTGTCCACTGTATGGACACGGAACAACACCCCTAGACACGTGTTCATGTGGGGAACATCTCTACATGCTTGATTGTGGGTTACTATGGTATTGAAATAGAATTTTTGAAAGGGATTGGGTCTTCACTGATACTTAGGTTTAGGAACTGATTATATAAACTAGAGATGTGAGGTTGGGATCGATTTTCAGGTTGATGATACATGTATGAGTTATTTTTTAATTTCAGTATGCTGAATTGAGTGGGTATCTGATGTAGATATCGAGTTTAACATCTGGAATGGAGTTGATATCTGGGTTAGATATCATCTCAGGTATTCCTGAGATTATTGAGATTGGGATTGGATTCCTATTACTGTTTTTCTGAGATGGAAAGAATTAATATGATGTTAGTATACATACATGTCTAAGATTACCTACATATGTGATTAGGATTGAGAATTGTTGGGTTGAACTCATTGAGAGTGGGGAATTCCCATATTCCTCATACTTAGAAACTGTTAGTTTGTTTCTGAATTTCTAATGTATATTACACTGTTGTATGATTTAAAAATTGGTTGTTTACACATCAGAGACTAACCTATATGCTAAGGGTTATATTTTAGCATGGGATTTCAGTTTGGAGATTTTCATTTGGACTTGAATAGAACTGTCAACTGTTACACACACATGAGAACACAATTGCACACAGATTCGACACGTTCCTAGCACTCACAGGTCGAGCACCCCACATACACATAATTCTCTGTTGACACACACTTGGACACATGCTAGACACTTCCCTAGACTCTATGTTTACATCCTTACCTGTGCTATTCCCCTTCATTTAAATTAAGTCCTAGTTTTATATGTGTAGTGACACGATTCATTTCATATGAACTGTTCTGTCCATCTTCTTTCAATTGTTCAGTCCATATATGTATCATTCAGTCACACATACATACAGTTCAGACCATTTCCCTTGTGTGTATTAGTCTATATATACCAGATAAATATTGTATTTATATATATGTATGAGACTTGTGTATTGGATTTATGATTTTACATTAAGCTAGGGTTACTCAATTTTCTGAGAACATAGGTTAAGAGCTCAGTTATTTTTAGAGTTTTGGTTAAGTCCTTGGTTAACAATCAGGTTCAGTCCCATCCCTTTTGGTTTACAGTATCCAATTCCAGATATTAGGTTCACATTCCTACACCAATACAATGTATTTATCTACATTGGTTTCAGATGTGGCAGACAAGAATAGGGGAAGTTACAGGTTGTAGTGAGCTAGGTTTAACCTTAACATATTGTCTTGCATCATGTAATGCCTTGTCTGTTGTGCAGTCCTCAAATTCCTTGGTTGTTCAATCAAGTTCCTGTATTATTTCAGTCCCCTGCAATGAACAACTCAGTCCAGTCCAGAGTTCAGTCCCCATTGGTGTTATGATAAAACCTTATGTACACATACCTTGTGTGTATCCTAGAATATGAGGGTGAACTAGAGTATAGGTGGTTGTTGGTTCAGTCCATTGATACTAAGAGATTTAGACCTTACTCAAAACAATTTGGTTTAGCCCTTGGATACATGTGTTCAGTCCTTAAGAACCAGATTAGGACATGTCTGTCCATGCATTCCCTGTTACCTCTTTATTTTATTGCATACTATGTATATGGTATGTATATATATGTATGTGATGTAGCATATATATTATGTAAAGATGTATCTATGTGGTAGAGTATTTGGGAATACATCATATGTTTGGATGTTGAGATAGGGTAGTAGTGTATATAGAGTAATGTCATCATATACATAGATGATACTTAAGATAGTGGTAAGTGTCCTACAAGTTGTGTTGGCTAGCCTTGATACAAGGTTATGAATTTAAGTTGTGAGTATATATATATATATATATATATATATATATATATATATATATATATATATATATATATATATATATAAATGTTGGTATATGGTTAGTTTAAGGTATTGGCCCTAATGTAGAGTTTGTCTAGACTAGAGAGACCAATGTTGACCTAATAGCCTTGTTGTTGACCTAGTTTGACTAGATGTTGACTTGGTTTGACCCAGAGTTGACCAAGTTTGACTTTGACCTAGATTGACCTAGAAATCATGTAGATTGCATCATAAACTTCATTTACCTTATTTTAAACACATTATAACCTGTACTGCTCTATTTAGGACATTTTGACTCCGGTGCAGATATCTGATATTACACTACTCTTTTCAGAGTATCAGACGAGTACATTCTCTGATAGTTCTCTCATTTACTTGTCAATTACTGTACTTCAGTTCTAGTTAGTTTTATGTGATTCTTACAACACGTATGGATATTTCTGGATTCATGTATGCGACACACATACCATGTTGTCTGGCCTCTATTACTGGAATCATTGTTGGTATCATCATGTCTGGCATCTATTACTGGAATCTACTGGAATCATTGCTGGTATCATCATGTTTAGCTGGACTCATCTCGATTCTCGTGTCTTGTACTAGATTCACTTATATTACGGAGCAGGAAAATATTGAGTTAAACATGTAAACATACCCCAAATCCGGAATCTCCCTACTGGAATCTACTGGAAGCATAGCCATCTCTCGTCTGATCAGTGAGTGATGTGCCTGATACCTACAGTTGTTTACATGTCGATCTCGGTATTTTAAAACATACTGTTAGAGTATAGTCTGGACTTACCCTGGAATCTTTGATCACTGACTGGAATCATCTTATACTGGACTAATCTTGTACTGGAATCACCTGGTATTAGATTCATATTGTCTGGACTTACCTGGGTTTTACACTTGTTTATATTTACTGTCTGGACTTATATCATGTTACCCTAGTTCAGCTAGTTTCTATTTACAGTCTTCATTGCTATGCTTCTCCTCTTGTTTAGTTACCTTACTTTCCTTGTACCTTAACTGTTTCTCTATACCATCACCTGAATATAAACTACCATGTTCATCAATAAAACTGTCTATAACTGCTTTAGAGTTCTCTGTCATTTACTTGGGTTTTTAGATGAATTGTAGTCGTTCCTGTCCTGACTGGACCTGTTGAAAATATTACAGATGCTTGCCCCGAGGACACTTGCCCTACTTACTATGGACCAGGAGATGGCTTAGCTTCCTTTGGCCCCGACACTCAGGAGTGATCGGGAGACTAGCTAGTAGACTTGGTTTAGTTTTCATGTTTTAGAACTTGAATTGTAATAAGTTGAGATATGAGTTTGTATTTGAGTTTGTTTGAGATTATTATTATTTTAGTAGTTGGCTTTGTTGTTGTTATTTAGTTTTAGTACTAAACTTCTGTGTTATCATATCGTGCTTAGACTGTGATTGAGATTTCATTATATCTATACTTGTCCTCCGTTCGGAGTTGAGATTTGACAAGTACATTATATAATTGTGTGAGTTGTTGATTAGATAGTAACCTAGGACAGCGTTCTACCGCCGACACTGCGACGTAGGCTGGACGTATCCACTTCTCGTGCCCCTACACTGGGTGCGGGTCGTGACATTTATATATCTTGTTGATATTAGATTTTATAGACGACCTATACAGCGTTCTACCGCCGATATTACAACGTAGGCTGGACGTACCAACGTGCTCGTGCCCCGAAACAGGGTACGGGTCGTGAAACATTTTTGTGGTGGCCCATACAGGTCAGAGTCGTAACTAGTGCGATATTGTAATGCTACTCGACTTAGAGTACTAATTACGAGCCTGCAGTTAGGATATAGGTTCTAGGTTAAGATAGGAGTTACTCAATCACATTTTAGAAAAAAATTCAATCTTTTGATATTTATGACAACTCTTCTTGCATTTTGAATTTAATTATCCTTCTTTGAGTATATCTTATCTTGTGCCATATTGATTTTTTTTTGCCCGAATCTATCTCCAGGATGACAGTGACTCGAGCTCAGGCAGCTGGATCCAGTGCAGCACCGGAGATGTTCGATCCGTCACGACCTATTTCTCCGGTTGAGGGAGTGGCAGTCCAAGAGGCTGTCCCATCTGCCCCTACTGTTCCTACCATTTCGGTGGGAGAGGCAGCAGCACCTAGAGGTCTTCCACAATAGATCCAGAGGCCTACTATCATCGTACAAGAGACCCTTCCATCTCCACCTGCACTGTCGACAGACGCTTTACAAATATTCATGCTTCTCCAGCAAATGATGGAGTCGTTGCAAGCACAAACAGAGGCATCGCAGCGTCAGGCAGAGGTCTTGTGACAGAGCATGGAGAATGCTCATCAGTTGGCACTGGCAGCAGTCGAGAAGGTGGTTGCGGCTCCGGTTCAGAGCGCTTCGGTCCAGAAGCCAGATCAGCAACTATCAAGGCTTGGTACAGTACTTGACTTCAAGAAGATGGTCCCTTAAGAGTTTAGGGGAACCGAGGGCATCCTCTACACCGATGATTGGCTAGAGGACATGGAACGGAGCCTGGAGTTGGCAGAGATCCCAGGGAGGCTGTGGGTATCAGCAACAGCGAGTCAGTTCTTCAACATTGCGTTGACCTAGTACCGCACAGACCCTCATGCATTATTAGAGGGCTGACTTGGGAGAACTTCCAGAGGATATTCAATGAGAAGTTCTTCCCTGATGTTGCTCTCAGCGCGTTGAGGGCCAGTTTACAGGATTGGTCCAGGGGAACTCGTCAGTGTACGAGTATACAGCAGAGTTCTTTCGTCTGAGCCGATTCACTCCGGGGATGGTTCAAGGTGCAGGAGAGAAGGCCCACAAGTTCAGGAGGGGCCTGAACCACGTTGTTCATTCTCGCACATCTGGGCATCACGAGGCAACTTTTGAGCAGATTCTGATAGATGTTCAGATAGCGGGTGAGGACTACGATCTTAGGCCCAAGAGGAGTGGTGATTCTTGGAGAGCTAGTTCTAGTGCAGGGTCGGACAAACATCCTCACACTCAGCAGAGGTCGTTCCAGCAGCAGCCTCAGTTTCAGCAGCATCAGGCACCAGCACGTGCCCATCATCCGCAGGGGTAGAGACAGGCTCTTCAATTTGCTTTCTGTAGGAAGCCGGGGCACACTCGGAAGGTTTTTCGAAAGATGTTGGGCGTTTGCCTGTTCTGTGTAGCGTCCGACCATCATCTGAAGAATTGCCCTGTTCTTGCAGCAAATGAAGGTCAGGACAGAGCTCCACCTGCGACACAGTAGAGGGATCCGCCACTTCATACGTAGTAGCAGCATTTTGTCTAGCATCAGAGGGGAGCATCCCAGGGTAGAGCGTTCGTGCTGACAACTGAGGAGACTGAGCCTATGGAAGATGTAGTGGCAGGTACTGTTCTACTCAATTCTTTTCCTGCATTAGCTTTATCTGACTCTGGTGCTACGCACAGTTTTGTGTTTATTTCTTTTGCTCTTAGACACAATATTATTGCTGAATTTTTGGGCAGAATTGCAAGATTATGACCGGGGGAGGCATTATTCTGGTCAATAATATTTGTAAAGGGTGGAGAGTATCATTGGCACGACCTTTGAGAATCTTGTTTAAACAACAATTTGAAATTTGCTTCCGTTCATCCTTGCTCCTCGTTATCGAATTTGATTTTGATGGATGATCGCAGACTTGACTTTTCATATCGAGATGAATGTAATGGCCGGAGTTACGATATTTTTGATAACATATATTGATGGAAATAATAGGGAAGGTACAACGTCTACTTGGTTATAGAGCCTAGAGTTTATCGCAGCTATATTAGCCAGCGTAGCGAGTGTAGTGCCCCGACCCGCAAGATGCCTTATGTTGGATGGTTGGTTCAATGAAGACTTGTTGGACTTGGGATTATGCGAAGGATTGCTTGGAAGGCTATGTGATCGTGGCGGGAATCGTCCTATGAATGTGAGTAGTGTTGAATCCTTCAAAGATCCTTTAGCTTCACGCTTAAAATAAGGATAGTATGCTATGTTCCTTGTTGAATTGCTCAATAACACCTTGCATGGAATTTGGAAAGATAATGAAAGATAATAATCACATGAACGTAAACTGTTGTGGCTAAATAAATTGTATGCTTGTACGCTGTTGCGATGAATTACATGACAGGTGAAGGCAAAGTCCCAAATACTTGGGCAGTGAGTATATCGAGCTTTGGCTTGATGAATAATTGGTAATACAGATATTAAGACCCAAGAACTGGACAGTGAGTATGCTTGAATTTTGTCCGAATGAATGTATGCTAAACAGATGCTAAGTCCCAGGAACTGGGCGGTAAGTACATTGAGTTGGTTGGAAAGAGGTATGATATCAAAGATGTGGCAAAGAGATTGGAAAACAACATTCTATTATCCTGTGCCGATGTAGAATGTTGGTTTCACTAAGACCCTGGATGGGCAGATGATAATGTGAGCATTGGATCAAGGCAAGATGGCTAGATGGCAAGATGGATGAGAATGATGGTTTTGCTTAGTTTTCCTTATCATGCATTATATGTTTTCTTCTTAGATAAGTTGCATATAGTTGCGTGGTCATGGACAACTTGTCGACAAGGTTTCGTTACTCGAACGGTATTCCTGGGCCATGGAACCCGATTCGTCCTAGGGGGAACAAGGATGGTGTCGATGTACTAACATCGGGATTGCAGGACTTGCAGTGGGGGCTTACTACCGCCCACTGAAAGGACGCTGAAATCCCATGGTGCTGAAGTAGTAGCACGGTGTTTCGAAAACCTCCCATGGATTCGTACCCCATTTGGAGTTAGCCGTTCACCAGAAGATGATCTAAGATGGCGTGTCGCCAGTGACCTTCATATAGATAGGTCCAGTGCTAATGATGTATTATGCAGGCAGAGTAAGTTATTACTCAAATACAGGGAAAGATGTCGGCTGTTGGTAAGAATCACCTGAACGGTGATATTCATATTGAATTATGATATTGTTCCTAACAATGTCTTGTGCAGGCAGAGTAAGTATTATAAATGTTCAGGGATGGCTACACGACCGTGGGTAAGAATCACCAAAGGGTGATAACTGCATGCTTTAAATTATGTTGGCTATGAGATTTGCATGCTTTACTTCTTGTCGGCTATAATATGAAATTGACCCTAAGGCAACGAGAAAGACCACTGTTATTAATGTGCTATAACATGATTACTTAGTGTTGTCTTCTTAGGTGAGTTGGGCCAGCACCGCTCGCCAGTACATTAATGATGTACTGACCCACGTTGTGGGCAATATTACAGGTGTTTGCTTAGGGGAAATCCTATGAATCAGTGCTTGGCATCGATGAATCGGATGGGTGTGCAGAAGCTCTTCTTGCAAGACGATGTATTCTGCTATACGGGACATAATGTATGGAACAGTAGAACTCAGATATACCAGTGAGATTGTAGCCAAATTGGCAAGTCATTGTAAAGAAGTCGGTATATTCATTGTAGCCTAAAGGGCAAGTGTATACATTCAGTTGGCTATTTAAGAGCCTTGTAATCAGTTGTAAACTTTGTATTCCGCTGCAAGTCTTGTAATCCATTTTGATTATCAATAAAGAGATACATTTCTTCATAAATTGTGTGACTTCAATTTATCTGCTTGGTTTCGCTGCGTTATTGATGTTTTCTGAGAATTACCAGGAACTGTAATGGTTTTGTCTTGTACAAGTGCAATCTAGACTTGTACGGCATCAAGCCCAGTAGCTAGTTTTCGATCCTCCGGGATCGGGGTGTGACATAATGGTATCAGAGCACGGCTTTACGTCCTTGGATTCCTATTCGATTTGTTTCGAATCAATGTTGCTACTAAGATGATTCTAAGCTGCTTCCGCGATGATTCAAAGATTGCTTCCGCGATTATTCAAAGTTGCTTCCGCAGTGAATCAAAGTTGCTTCCATGAATACTCAAAGTTGCTTTTGCGATGAAATCAAAGTTGCCTCTATGATGACTCACAGTGCTTCTGCGATTATTCTGTGTTGCTTCCAAACTATTCTAAGTTGTTCCCTTGACTGAAAGTCCGTTGATCATTCTAATCTCTCACTGGGTGTTCCATACAATAAGTCTAAATATATGGGCTGTGAAATGTGTGCTTTGCTAAATTTCTAAAAAAAATACCAAAAAGATTAACAGTGATGCGATGTTATAATAAGTTTATGATGTATGCTGGATGTCGTGTGTGTGGGATTCTTTGAGTCGATTGTTATGCAGCAATCGACCGTGGATGATGGCTTAGTATGTTGGAACAGAATGTGCATGGATTTCAGTGAATGGGAATCGACAGAATTTTGAGTCGATATTTGTGGTCAGCATAACCACTGCGGGATGGATTGTCCATGTTGGATGATGGTTTGATGCGAGGGAATATTGTGTCGGAATGGCTTGAGCTCTGAGTGGTATATTGCATATACCCTCGTCATGATAAGATGTCCCTTGACCCTTGATCTGTTTGTGATTTTATGATTTCTTTACCTATAAGGTATTGGGTGGTATCGAATCGTAGCTGAGCTTACGATTGATACATGTTGGCTAGGCGTGTTCTTTGTTAAGTCCGGATGACCCGTTGCTAGATTTTGATGTGTTCGGGTGAACCATCGCTAGACCTTGTCGGTTAGCATTAAGTTGGGTAATAAGAGATTGAGAATATGAAATAAATGCCTTGGTTGGGAAGGAAACAAATTTTATATTCAGGCGAGTACTTGAATCAGTTGGGTAAAATAAGGATTGTAGGCTTGGTAATGATGGTGTAATGTTGCTATCGAAAGATTTTACGAGAACAACTATGGACCGAATATCGAATGCTGTTGGAATTGAATAAAATAAATTGCATGTTGGATATCGACAGAATTGATGGTGATGTTAGACGCTTATCAGGATGTTGTGAATGATTTAGAAGATGCAAAGAGTTGCATCGACGACCGAAAAAGTAGAAAATGGGCTTGAGGAATAGATGATCTTAGCACGATGTGCAGTTGGGCTTGAGAGAAATTGATGTGTCCCGAATTAACAAAGTTATGACCCTTGGCTATTTTGAGGCATAGAGAATGGGTACTTGTCCCTTGATGCATGAAAGGGTAGATGTCCCTTATGAGAGTCGAATGGCTGGGATACAAATAAGTATCGAGGTGCAGCGATATGTAATAGACCCTGTCAATAGATGTGTTGTCGCATGGATAACAAGTTTGGTGGAATATAGAATTGTGGGATTATGACTTAGCTAATTAAGTTATGTCATATGCAATTGGATGATCAAAGTAAGAATGCTTGATGATTGGTGCTATAGAGATTTGATCGGTGCATGGATAATAAATCTTCTTGTGGAATCATAAGGAGATGATGCAAAACGAATATTGATGGTTAACGTGAATTGCTAAGAGATGACCGTATTGATGCTAGAAAATTTATAAATAATGCCTCGGAAGAAATATGATTATGTAGTTGCCTTATTTTGTTGGTTAAGAGAGTACAGACCGTATCGATGATCTAAGAATGTGGAAAATAAATATGTCGCGAAGAAGATCGTAGGAAAAAGATCATAAGTGATAAACTAATGAGATAACAATATCGGATGATGATTCAGAATAGTTGAACCGATTGAATAGACAATTTGAGTACGATATGAGGATACAAGTTGGATCGAACAGATGATATGTCTATGCAAGTTGAAAATTGAAATCTTGGATACTCTATTGAGGAATTTTATATGATAGCTTCGAGATTGGCCTATAGAATTGTTGGATAGAATTGTCGGATAGATTTTGTCGGTTGCGGGTAAGTCTAGAATGAGACTTCGTTGGGTATGATCCGGGTATGAGTACGGGTAGAAAGACTTGACCCTAGAATGTTGGTTGGTTGCCTAGATTGTCGGTTGGTTGCCTAGATTGTTGGCTAGTTGCCTAGATTGCCGGTTGGTTGCCTAGAGTGTCGATTGGTTGCCTAGAATGTTTGTTGGTTGCTTAAGTTTCAGATTTGGTTGGCTATGTTCTTCAGTTGTCCGTGTTGGGAATAAGTTCATAAGATTGGGGTGGTGTCCCATGTCCCTAAGTTGGTCAGACCATAGAGTTACCCCTATGATGAGAATTGGTTGCCTCTAAGATAAGATATAAGTATGTCCCTGATAGCTACTCATCTCATATGGGTTAGCTGAATGTCTGGTTTAGCTTAGATTAGCTGACCGTAGAGACTTGATTGTATGCTAAGCTGACTGTTGGAAAACCATAGGATGTCCCTATTGATGTTGCGTGAGTTTAGTCGGAATGAATAAGATGTGTTGGAAGGTAGGCTTTGGAATGGAATAGATATTTGGGAAATTTTGATGTTATAATGTTGGATGGGATGACGGATCATGTTGGTTTGAAACTTGGTTGCCTTTGTTGAAATGTTGGGAATTGCTAAAGCTGGTTGGATTTGACTGATTAATATTGAGGTACGAAAATTGTTGGTAGTGCTTTGAGATAGTTGGAATAATTTCATTGACCGGATCAAGATTGAGGATAATTGTAACAACGGAATTGGATAGTGCATGTAGCCGACATCGACGAAAGCGAATGTGAATAGGAATGACCCTCGGAATTAATATTGCTGGAATATGCTAGTTGCCTATGCGAGAAGATAATATTGTTGGCTTGATCAATACGAAGGAATAATTGAGTACAACGAGAAATGTTACTAGAGTGGAATGATTGTACAATTTGATAGATGAATCATGATCGAGAAATTTACAAGTTGCAAACAAAGTGTATGGATACGGACGATGATGAGTACAAGATTTGACTGATGAGAATCGGGATATCAAAATAAAATATGGCAATAGGATTTATCAACTTTGATGGCATAGATGACAATGAACCTGAAAGGAATAATTGATACATCTAATGTCTGAATATTTTAGAAATATTGGATCGGTTGAGGAAAATTTATCGAGTCAGAATTGGCAACATCTATTGTGTTATCAATTGGTTGGAGTATTGAATAAACAAGTAAGATTATACGAGATGCTCAAAACGAATTACTGATGTTCGAAAAGGAAGATTACACCGTAGCTCGTTCGCTTTCTCCATCACTGAACTTGGCTAAAGTGCATGTATTTCGGAGACGCCTAAAATATGTGTATGATTCCAACTAAGTGGTATGCTGAATTCAAACGAAGCCACGGAGAGGATTATCATGTGCTAAGGATTTGCATGAGTGTCGGAGGAAAGATCAAAGATAGTAAACTATGTTGAATCAATTGGGATGCTGTAACGAGACGGTACATTACTTGAAATCAATCGAGAGATTGCGGAGAAATATTAGATGGTGCAAGTTGACCGTTAAGAAATTTCATGAAAAGTCGGTTGAAGTTTTGAGGATGAGTTTTATTTTAAGTTTCGAGGACGAAACTTTTTCTGGGTGGTATATATTGTAGTGCCCCGACCCGCAAGATGCCTTATGTTGGATGGTTGGTTCAATGAAGACTTGTTGGACTTGGGATTATGCGAAGGATTGCTTGGAAGGCTATGTGATCGTGGCGGGAATCGTCCTATGAATGTGAGTAGTGTTGAACCCTTCAAAGATCCTTTAGCTTCACGCTTAAAATAAGGATAGTATGCTATGTTTCTTGTTGAATTGCTCAATAACACCTTGCATGGAATTTGGAAAGATAATGAAAGATAATAATCACATGAACGTAAACTGTTGTGGCTAAATGAATTGTATGCTTGTACGCTGTTGCGATGAATTACATGACAGGTGAAGGCAAAGTCCCAAATACTTGGGCAGTGAGTATATCGATCTTTGGCTTGATGAATAATTGGTAATACAGATATTAAGACCCAAGAACTGGACAGTGAGTATGCTTGAATTTTGTCCGAATGAATGTATGCTAAACAGATGCTAAGTCCCAGAAACTGGGCGGTAAGTACATTGAGTTGGTTGGAAAGAGGTATGATATCAAAGATGTGGCAAAGAGATTGGAAAACAACATTCTATTATCCTGTGCCGATGTAGAATGTTGGTTTCACTAAGACCCTGGATGGGCAGATGATAATGTGAGCATTGGCTCAAGGCAAGATGGCTAGATGGCAAGATGGATGAGAATGATGGTTTTGCTTAGTTTTCCTTATCATTTATTATATGTTTTCTTCTTAGATAAGTTGCATATAGTTGTATGGTCATGGACAACTTGTCGACAAGATTTCGTTCCTCGAACGGTATTCCTGGGCCATGGAACCCGGTTCGTCCTAGGGGGAACAAGGATGGTGTCGATGTACTGACATCGGGATTGCAGGATTTGCAGTGGGGGCTTGCTACCGCCCACTGAAAGGACGCTGAAATCCCATGATGCTGAAGTAGTAGCACGGTGTTTCGGAAACCTCCCATGGATTCGCACCCCATTTGGAGTTAGCCGTTCACCAGAAGATGATCCAAGATGGCGTGTCGCCAGTGACCGTCATATAGATAGGTCCAGTGCTAATGATGTCTTATGCAGACAGAGTAAGTTATTACTCAAATACAGGGAAGGATGTCGGCTGTTGGTAAGAATCACCAGAACGGTGATATTCATATTGAATTATGATATTGTTCCTAACAATGTCTTGTGCAGGCAGAGTAAGTATTATAAATGTTCAGGGATGGCTACACGACCGTGGGTAAGAATCACCAAAGGGTGATAACTGCATGCTTTAAATTATGTTGGCTATGAGATTTGCATGCTTTACTTCTTGTCGGCTATAATATGAAATTGACCCTAAGGCAACGAGAAAGACCACTGTTATTAATGTGCTACAACATGATTACTTAGTGTTGTCTTCTTAGGTGTGTTGGGCCAGCACCGCTCGCCAGTACATTGATGATGTACTGACCCACGTTATGGGCAATATTACAGGTGTTTGCTTGGGGGAAATCCTGTGAATCAGTTCTTGGCATCGATAAATCGGATGGGTGTGCAGAAGCTCTTCTTGCAAGACGATGTATTCTGCTATACGGGACATAATGTATGGAACAGTGGAACTCAGATGTACCAGTGAGATTGTAGCCAAATTGGCAAGTCATTGTAAAGAAGTCGGTATATTTATTGTAGCCTAAAGGGCAAGTGTATACATTCTGTTGGCTATTTAAGAGCCTTGTAATCAGTTGTAAACTTTGTATTCCGCTGCAAGTCTTGTAATCCATTTTGATTATCAATAAAGAGATACATTTCTTCATAAATTGTGTGACTTCAATTTATCTGCTTGGTTTCGCTGCGTTATTGATGTTTTTTGAGAATTACCAGGAACTGTAATGGTTTTGCCTTGTACAAGTGCAATCTAGACTTGTACGGCATCACGCCCAGTGGCTAGTTTTCGATCCTTCGGGATCGGGGCGTGACAGCGAGAACGTAGAGACCTGACTCTTGATGTATATATCTTGATTATGAGATTTGCGATTTCTCGAAGCTATACTAGTCGGCGTAGCGAGGATTCCAAACGACATGATTATAGAGGTGCATACCCCAGTTATGGACCCTACTGTTTATTGTAGCCTTTCTTACTAGCGTGGCGAGGATTCTAAGTATCATAATTTTGGACAGACGTTTATGATTATCAGATTGTATCTTGAGAAGGGTCCTAACATGTCATCTCTATCATTTTACTTCTGTTAATATAGATGATGATTTTTCGTGACTTTGATTTCTGGAGCGTCAGAGATGTCAATCTCTGGAAACTTCCTTCATGAGTTTGTAGCAGACAAGATTATCTTCATTTTGATATATCATGTC
The DNA here is from genome assembly GCA_029216955.1 of Iris pallida. NCBI lineage: Eukaryota > Viridiplantae > Streptophyta > Magnoliopsida > Asparagales > Iridaceae > Iris > Iris pallida. Next base: position 10,010,316 of record JANAVB010040619.1, read on the forward strand.
CCACTCAAACTTGTTTCGTTCTACTACTCTTGTATCGCAACTTTTGGATCAATTTATGCCATTTAACCCTTCCTACTTTATTTATGATTATCATATGTACATTGCCATGACTTTTAATTTAGCAGCACAAGACTAGTTGTTTTCTCAAAACCAACTTCACATGCATGATCTAGACAGGACAACCTACACCCATGAGCTTCGTGTCCCACTCAGACACACCATCTTGTGCTTTATTTTTGTTGTATGACTTTCCTGACACAAGACCCACTCTTGATTCACCCCACGAAGTCACTTTTATTTTTCGACTCGAATTGGGGATACCCTTCATCATCCTGGCCAGTGTCTATACCAAGGGCAGGAGATGGAGTTAGGCCACATATGGAACAGTATCATGTCCCGTACCAGCAGAGGAATATACCCAGCCGGTCAGGGTTTCCGCGTTGACGGCCGAGGAGGTCGATGCTACTGGTGATAGGTTAGCAGTCTGCCCTTTGTTCTTCTTCCTTCCTTTTTTCCATGATTGTTGTATGTTCCAATAGTACCTCTTGGATTGTGTTTTGTTATGCTAGATAGTGTAGTGACCCTGTTGAGACTATAAAATCACGACCAGTAGGACCATGATCTTATGTGTTGCTAGATAGAAGTTTTAACCTTGACTGTTGGGGGTTTGACCTAGAGAAGAGTACAACCAACTTAAGTTTCGAGGACAAAATTATTTTAAGGGGGGTAGATTTGTCACTTCAAGTTTTTAAAATTGAGGGTAATTTTGTCATTTTTTATGTTTTCATAATTTTGTGAATATTTATTTATTAATATTGTATTTTGGGATTTTATTTGACCGGATTTGAGTTTTGTCTCATTTCGACATGTGTTAGTGACCCGGGTCAGTTTTGGACCCAATTGGACCTGTCTAACTTGTCATGACCAAATATAAATATTTATTTTTAACTAATCCTATTTGATTTTAGTGGGATTAGAGTTTAGAATTAGATTTAGAACTTGGAATTTGGAGTTTCCAAGTTACCCATTTGATCCCAACTCAAAACCATTCTTTTCTTTGACTTGGAGGGCATTTTTGTAATGTACCAAATGCTTCCATGCCTTCCAAATGTGGCCGGCCAGCATGTACCCCCCCATTCTTCTCATTTGCAAGAAAACACACACTCTCTCTTTCTTTTCTCTCGTTTCACAAAAATCCTCTTTTTCCCCTCTTTGATTTCAAGCTCCAAGTAAGCAAATCTCTTCCACATCTCTTCCATTACTCTAGACCTCTCACTAATCTTGGTGCTAACTCTTGTTTATCTCTTATTTGTGATTTTGATCTAGGTAGACCTAGCATGTTGGTGGTGGAAGCATAGATCTTGTGCTTTGACCTAAAAAGAAGTAATTTTGTGACTTTTCCTTGGGAATCCAACTTCCAAGAGATAAACCCTAGCTCTAACCTTTGTAATTACTTTTAGTTAGTGTCATTTGCATATTAAAGGATGCCCGAGGTGTAGGATAACCCATTAGAAGAGGTTTGGAACCCATTGGACTCAATTTGGGACTTTTGGCCTAGGTTTAGTGCTAAATTTAGAGAAAATCCTAATTGACATGTTTGGGTGTTTCCCCTAGGCTTATTAGACTTAATTAGGTTAGTTTGGGTGAGATGAGGCTATGTATGTGTCCATATTTGGATACGTGGGGTCGTTTTGCGAGAAATCGTAAAAATGGGCTTTTTCGGGATTTTTGGGTTCCAAAACACGGGTGACATTTTGTACCGACATTAGAATCGGGAAGTTAGCACTTAGAATAGGTTCTAATCATTATTTAGAACTCGTTGGTAGAATTTGGGTCGAATTCGGATAGGTTTGGTGCCCGTATCACAGGGTATCGCGAATCGGACACCCCGGAGCCACCAAAATGGCCATTCGGGTCTCGTTTCTAGTTTTCGTTCGCGTGCACGAGTTGGATTGCTTGTGTAGGGTATGTGTCTAGGCCCTAGAGGGTAGAATTGCGAGGGTTTCAATATTTGGATAGATTTCGGGATGTTTTGGAGTGTATGTGTGTGTGTGTGTGTGTGTGTGTATATATATATATATGAGTTAGTATGTATATATATTAGTGTGTGTGTGTGGGTGTTTATTTATATAGTTGTGTGTGTGTGTTAGAGGTTTGTGAGTGTGTGAGTGTGTTTATAAAATATATATATATAAAAATAAAAAATAAAAAAATAAAAATAAAAAAACAATATATATATATATATATATATATATATATATATATATATATATATATATATATATATTTTTTATATATATATATATATATATATATATATATATTATGGATTTATGGATAGGTGGATAGATGCTGATAGAAAGAAGGAAGAAGAGAGAGGAGGTTGCTGCCCCTTCACAGCAGCAACAGTAGCATATAGTTGCTGAAACAACAGCCTATAGGCTGCTGCGTAGGACAGCAACAGCAACAACAACAGTTGGGGCTGCCGCAGAGCAACGCCTTGGCACCCATTGTCCCACTTTTGCCCCCTATATATGTAGAAGCATGAAAACTTTTCAGCAAACACAGCTCCATGGCCCCAAACCAAGAGTAGCTCTATGCGCCCAGTCAGTATGACTCCATGCGCCCACTGAATGAAGCCCCATGTGCCCAGTTCAAGTGCAACTCCATGCGCCCAAGACTAGCTCCCCCGAAAGGAGGGTGCATAGCCTGAGACATGGCTATGCGCCCAAGCCTGACTCAGTCAAAGCCACGATCAAAATATGCACCGAAGCGTATGGCCACGTCAGTCTCCACGAGCAGTCGTGCACCGAAGCATGCGGCCACGTCAACACCACGACCAACCCACGATCTTGCATCCTGTATGCGCCTATACCCTATGCGCCCAAAGCAGGACTATGCGCCCACATAAGAACCAGCGTGTCTCTTTACATGGGCGCATAACATCATTCCAGCTCGAGAACGACTACAAAAGGCGGCTTCATCCCTCTTCAAAGGACAGAACGGAGAGCATTTTCAAGAGCCAAATTGCTACACTTCTTGCCAGTGAGTCGAGAGTTAGCAATTTTCTTAGGTTTTCTTCCACTTTTGTAATCGGAGTGTCAATGGAGTAAAGGAGCAACTGTCGCTCGATCTCCATCGTTTTATTCCCCAGAATTCTTTTTTTTGTACTCGGGGATCCTCAGCGCAGGATCTCTCAGGCGTACTCGATTTGTGGTGCCTTGCGCTAATAAAAAGAAAAGACAGCGTTTTCTTCTTCTCTTTTGTGTGTGTCCACAAAAATGGAGACTCTGCTGGGGACTACCTTTTCCTCTGACGAGAAGGTGGTGACGCAATCCGATACCGACAAAGTGGGGAGTACTCAGAAGATGCTGATCATAAAATTCCATCAACAGGCGTTCGAAGAGATGCTCTCGAGGGACGGCTCTACTCCCTCAAAATCAGCGAAGCCAAATAAGTCTCACAAGACTTGGCTTCCGAAGGCTCGTTGCGCATATCCTACTAGTGTCAAAGAGGATATGCAGCTGGAGGACTCTGTCACCTGGGCGCAGGACTCTGCCACAGAAGTCCTCCAAATGGAGAAGGCTCACACCGTTCCGGGCTCTACTAGCCCAGTGATTTCTTCCCTCCACAACCAATAACATAGTGTTCAACACTCGAGACTTGGCAGAGGAAAACACTACGATGCCAAGGATCGGGGTGTGCGGCACTCTGGCCAGACCCGGCAAGGATCACGAAAGAAGGAGGCAGAACTGGAAGAAAACAGCGCTGCTCCACCAAGCATGCGCCCAAAGCCATGCGCCCAAGGGAGTGTTTGGGCGCATAGCCCCAACCAGAACACTTCTGTATTCAACAGGCAGGGCACTCATAGTCATGCGCCCAAGGCTATGCGCTTAGGCTCTCTGGATCCATACTATGCGCCCACATCAAGGCGACTCAAACTTGTTGTCAAGAAGCATACGTCCAAGCCCAGTTTCTAAGGCCTATGCGCCCACAGCAAAAAGACAGTTCCCAACGCATATAGCACGGGGCTGTCTTCAAGGATATCACAAAACTTAGGTATGGGGGTTTCCCCTGCACATGAACTAAGTCTGGATACGCCTACTCTCCTTACGAACCCACACGCAAAGCTCGGCGATGCATGCAACATGGGTTGTAAGACAAAACTCCCTTCCGCTGACTTACGCGACATGATAAATCATAAGCATAAAGCGAGGGAGAACATAACAATTCATAGTGCAATTCCATGCACTAATATTGTTATCAACTGTTGTTGCTCCAAAGTGACAAGAGTACCTCAGAGAAAGTCCGTGTTTCGACGGCTGCACTTCTCTGACGACGAGAAGCCACTATGTGTTTCATCCAACATGGCTTCATGGGATCCCCCTTACGGAAGCCCCAATCAAAGACGGTGGACCACCAACCCAACTTTCTCTCTCAGTTCCACGAGAAGGAGAAGACGAAGTCTACCAATAGATGGCCAACTGGTTGTCATATCTGAAGGAGTCAATATGGGCACTCGATCAAAGGCAAGACTCCGTATGGATGACAAAGATTCCCAAGCCGGGGGTCGCATCCCCTCAGAATCTGAAAAAGATGACCCCCACACTGGGGGTAGCCTTCCAGAGTGTCACGACCCGCACCCTAGAGTAAGGGCACGAGAAGTGGGTACGTCCAGCCTATGCCGCAGTATCGACGGTAGAACGTTGTTCTAGGTCACAACATCTAACATTATAATGCTAATAGTTTATACTCCCCGAATGGAGGTAACATAGCAGAAATAAACTCAATCACAACTAAGGAAGAAAAAGCACGATATGATATAGAACTCAAGGAAATACAGATGATCAGAAGAGTCTAAGATAACATCTCAGCAAATATCCATAAATACAAGTCTATCTACTGAATATGAAAGAATATATACAACCGAGATCTCAAAGACAGAAATAAAGTCTAACTAAACTAGTCCCAAGACAATCATGAGTAAGATAAAGCCTAACTAAGCTAGTCTAGGCAATAGGGGTGATGTCATCAGCTAGAGCTGGGTCCTCCTGAGAGTCCAGCTCACAAGTGTCATCTAGGTCTGTCCCATAGAAGGTATCTATACAGGCATCCTCCTCGTCCTCTGTAATATTTTCAATAGGTCCAGTCAGGACAGGAACGAGCACAATACATCTCAACAAATCGTAGCAGGTTAGAAAATAAAATCATGCAGTAAAGTAAGATACAGGTACTGAAAGAAATACAGTATGTAAACAGAGAGAGAACTATAATAGAAATATCTACTATAATAGAGAACTAACAGTGGCTAGTGAGTCAGAGTACAATATAGACATGTAAATGGCATAGAATGATTCTGATGCTACACTATGGAATGATTATGATGCTACACTACTTGGATATTATTAACATGTCCACTTCTACTCCCCCGTACCCCAATCAATACACAAGGATCCAACCAGGTTATGTTATGATTCCATGTAATGGCCCCCGAAGGGTGGTACATGGTAGTCCCATAAATGGGGATTCTAGGAAGCCCAATAAATGGGAGGATTCATGGAAGACTCTGTGATCATGAGAGTACATGTCACAAGTGATTCAATGAACCATGAAGCATAGTGATACACAATTTAAGTGAAACACACAGAATATGTAGTATCTGATGCTCCCTGAGGGGATAACATCTTAAGAAAGGATCTATATAGTACTAATCCGTGTGACCAACGTGACAGCATCAAGTAAAGTAATTTAAAGTAGGAGAATAATTCTAAGCAGGATATGAAATGATCAGAGAATATACTCGCCTGGTATCCTGAATGTCCGAAGAAAATATACTGTCCGAGGAGTGGTGTCTGTCTCCTATAGAACAGTACAAGTCATAACAAGTCTAAAATAAGGAAATAAACTGCTACAATGCATCTACATGAAGTTTGGAGTCAATATAGGCTAAAGTCAACCTTTGGTCAACTCTAGTCAACTAGACTAGTCAAACTAGGTCAACTAGGTCAAACCTAAACCAAACAAGTCTATACTAGTCTAACTAGTCTATTCTAGGCCTAAACAAGTCTAACTAAACTCTCACTAGGCAAACAGACACACCATAGGCTAAGAGTCCTAGGCTATAGGCTATATCATGCCTAAGCCAAACCACAAACACATATACACATAACAATACATATATCTAATATATTGTAGTACACTCATAACATATAGGCTACCTATATGTACATCCCACACATATATATATATATTTTATATATATATATATATATATATATATATATATATATATATATATATATATATATATATATACTAAAAATATATATATATATTTTTAGTATATATATATATATATATATATATATATATATATATATATATATATATACTATTCACATATTCATATACATAGATATATAGGAAAGCTATATATATGCACATACATATATATAGAGAGAGAGAGAAAGAGAGGTAAAAGAGTAAGTGAGTATGTGTGTGTTTGGCATGTGTATGAAAGGATATGTGTTAATGTTCTAAAATTTAGTGATAGGTCAGTGTATGTGACGTAGGATACATGATGTCAAAGGGTGTATGAATGGATGTGTGTAAAAGGTTATAAGTTAACTCAGTTTATAGAAATACATACATACATACATACAGAAATACATACATACATACATACTTAACTTGTATACATGCATACATACATATCATGTATATTACATTTACATGATACATACATGTATACTTGTATTATATTATACTTACATTCATGCATATTAGATACTTGTATTTATATTATCATATTGCAAACATTCATTTCATTCATGCATCTATGCATTACCTACATGTTTTATACATATGCATATATTGTATATTCATATCATTTCATACATTAACATAGAGACATACAAACATGCACATATCATATATTTCATACCTTGCATTACCTTACACATCATGTAATATATTATCATTCATTCCTTCATATATTACATTATCTTTAAGTTGAATACATCAGATATGGATACAATTCATTATCTTGCATGCTTGCATTCATATATTACATTCTATATTACCTATATACATGTATTTTCTCCATTCATTCATGCTTGCATCATATACTCTACATTACCATACATGTTATCATTATATATTGTATTACAATATTTATACATTATGCATTCATATCTATCATTACATATATATCTTCATGCATACATTGTATATCATTCTTTCATTCATGCATTGCTTATATGCATTATATTAATTGCATTCCTATATGCTTGCATTCAACCATATATATACATTAATGTAAAGAGAATATATATCATATATATATCATTTCATTCATCTAACATATCATGCATTACATACTCTATATTCATTTAATATCCATACTACATAGGCTCATAGGTTACACAAAATGCATATATCGTATAGTCACTCTTCTACTTAAAATCAATACTGTACCAATTGGACATTCACTAAATTCTAGGATTAAAGTATGTCGTAGCCCTTCTTGTTAGCTTTCTGAAACTTTAAACGGATCATATTTTCGTGTCCGAAAGCTCCCGAAATCGCAAAAAAAACCGAAACACGTTCATATTTCGTACAGATGACACTCAAATAATTCTACAGAAAGTTACAGAAAAAATTTGGCTTATTAATATATATATTTGGAAAGCTAACTTCGATACGGTTCTTTAAAAAAACGGAAGATAAATCGGAGTTCTAAGCTAAAAGTTATGACATTTCTAAGTTGCTTTGGTTAATAAAAACGTGGATGAAAATTATGACGGATTTGACAAAAGAACACATATAGGCCAAGGTACTTGGATACAAACATAGGTATCCAAATGAAATTCATTCTAACCATCCTAACTAAGATCAATCCACTCTCTAACCATTATAAAACTGAATTTAAATATCTATTTAAACTATTATCCTACATACATACACATGGGGTGTCCTAATTTAGGATCTTTCAAGTATGACACAAGACACATATCTAAAATCCTCAAGAGAGCTCCGAATGGCCTCAAATTTGAATCTAAATGGAACACATGCATGAGGATGGATCCTATGGATTCAAAACTAATTTATATGCAAAGGAAATCGATTTAGATGATGGGTTTTACCTATTGGGAGTGGAATCCCAATGAAATCTTTTAGGACACGGCTCTGATACGAAGATCCCTCAAAGTGGACACTCCTCCTTGCACTCCTCTTCCAATCCTTGGTAGCACCCTTCCCTTGTAGAATGGGAATGATTGAGGGAAGGTTTGGTGAAGGAATGATTTGATTTGGAAATTAAATCAATGGGAAGGCTCTCTAAAATTGGGGAAGAACAAAAGGAAAATGAAAGAGGCAAGATTGTAATGAATGAAATGAATCATTCTCTCCTAAAGTTGGCTACCATAAAGAGTCTATTAGGGCTAATGAAAAATGTCTTAATTGCCCCTCTCTAGTCTCATATGGTTAAGTCTAGACTAGGTTCAAGTTTGGGGTCAAAATGATCTAGTTTTGAGTCTCTAACTTAACCATTCTAACATGATAAAAATTAGTTTAATTAACTAACTTAATGTTGGGTCTTGTGAGCCATGCTTAACTTAATATTGGGTCCCATCTAGAGTTCAAGCTACCCGGGTCACAATACAAGTCGGAACGAGACGAAACTCAAACCCGACTAAACAAATCCAATAAAACAATATTAAAAATATAAAAATTTCCCAAAATATTAAAATATAAAAAATGACCAAAATCATAATACATCAATTTAAATATTATTGAAATAATCTAAAATTTACCAATTAATCAAAATTCTAAATAATTCAAAAGTCACAAAATGACCAAAATACCCTTAGCCTAAAAAGTTGTAAATAGTCATTCTAATCACATCGTTAGGTCCCCATGGTTAGTCTCTAAGCTTAGCAAAACTAGGGATTAACTAGTTAACCATCTAAATCACAATTCAACATTTTAAATAGTTTTAAATTGATAAAAAAATTACCAAAAATTATAACATGAGTTAAATCTTATTATCGATTAATCAAAATTATAAAAGTTCAAAATTACTCTCATTTTAGAAAAGTGGGTGTTACAAGTCTACCCTCCTTAGAAGAATTTCGTCCTCGAAATTAAGATGGTCGTACTTTTTCTAGAGTCTCGTCCCCAACAATCATGGTCTCAGAACTTACCAGAATCATATGATTAAAAAAGATGGCATACAGGGTCATGGCATATGGTGGTAGTGAAAGTCTCATCTAGGTATACTAGTCATGCTAACCAAAAGGGTCATAGGGTATCAAACATACAAGCAATCGGGGGTGTTAAACTGGAAAAAATACAAAAATAACAAATTATCAAAACTGTAAGACAGTCTACCATCCTATATAAAAACTGGTACTTATCAGAAAATATAATAAGATAACTACCAATTATCTATAAAGGGGTACTATTCAAAGAAAAATCAAAATCAAAAGTTAAAGAATGAAAGTCAATTGCATTGAAATCCAATCACAATATATATATAGAGAGAGAGAGCGTTAGAGAGGGAAAAGCTAGCATTATGTAAAGGTTATGTGGTTAGTGTGTGTATGGGTGTATGTGGACATATTTATAGGGTTAGATAGTAGACGTGTGTGTGTGTGTGTGTGAAATATACATGAAAGTGTATAGGAGGATTTGGGTTTCAAAACAATAGCTATCAAGTTACACTACTCATGGCATATTGGTTAAACAATCTATAATGCACAACCTATTTACTCATAACATGCATGGCTAACCGTATATATACATATATCTATATGTATAGAGAGGTAGAGATTTAGTTATGTATCTATATACATTATAACATGTATGCATAAACTATATTTATATATATATATATATATATATATATATATATATATATATATATATATATATGAACATAACATAAAGATGAAGGATTAGGTTTACATGGCAGTTGTGAACATTAGTGTACATTAGTGTAGAGTGTCAAGAGTACAGGGGTTATAACTTAAAATGAAGGGTTCAATCATTCAGTTCAGTTTAACATTACATATTAATCTGAAATTGAACTAAACATTTAAAATCAATGTGAAAAAATGTTAACATGTATTCAGTTTTAGGATTTTGGAGAAATTCGAACATCAAACCAACCCAATGTTTATCACAACCTAACATGAAAAAATATGAAACCTAACATTATATCCCTACATACAACAATGTATATACCTCAAAATATTACATTTAAAAACAGCAATTTGAACTAATATTTAAAATCCAGTATTAAGGGTTAATATGCACACAGTCTCAGATTTGACAAGTTCAAACACAAAACTCAACCAATTTATTAAAGAATTGAAACCTTGTGTATAAGATACATGTGCAGTAATGTAAACAAAACTAATAACACGAAATTTATATTTAAATTACAAATTTAAACTGAAAAAGCAGAGAACCAGTCTCTGATACTGTACTGTATCAGAATATTGGGGTTTTAAGAATTTAAACATCAACAACATATTAATATGCATTTAGATGGGTTGATAATCAAAGTGTAGCATGCATACGTGTCAGACAAAGTGTCTGTGTCCACTATATATATTCTCATGTTCTAATATAAAAATTAAATTCTATATCAAGACCAACATTTAGATTCCTACCAAGATTACAAAGCAGGTGATTGATGTAATCAAGACAGTTTTATTATTATTATTTAATACAAGAATAATAGCAAGAAGGAAATAACGATAAAATATGTTCTGCTTATCTGTTTAAAAGAAGGAACCATTTTGAAACCAGAGCTATAATATCAAATACAAGATAAGGTCTAGCAAAATCGTTGATTCATTATTTTAAGAAGAGATTCATGGTAAGAAGTTACACAATGGTTTATAATACAGCTAAAGCTACTCCTACTCCTAAGTTAAATAATGAGAAACAAAACAAACAAAACAATTTTTTTTTGAAAGACTGAATAAAAGTAGAGAAAACTTGTTCAAGAGCATTTAAGGTACAATCTGATAATCATATGTATCTATCCAAAATCATGGTGCTCCAAATCCTCGTCATACTAGTAAGCAAGGCTACGATAATCACCGAGTTCTTGACTAAGGTACATACCTCTAGGTTCATGGTATTTAAAATTTCTGTATTGCTGCATGCGACAGAAAAACCTTAAATTTCCATACCCGAGAAATAGGTCCAAAATCTGACTATATGTCCTCACTATGCCAGCTAACATGACTATCGAAGATTCTAGATCCCATAACTGAGATGACCTAGCCTATATGATTTTTTTCTCAGAAGAAAAAAGTAAACATAACACAGGAACAACAGAACAAATTGATCAATCAACAAGGAACAGATGGAATCGAATTTCAAGATAGTTATAAGAGACAATTGCGGGAATGGAATAGAGAAGAACAGAACTTACAGCAAGATCTCTAATGGTCTGTGCATCCTCGACTGTCCTGACGATAGCTCGCCCTGCTGGTTTCCCCTGGTCTGCTGATGATGCTGCATGAACCGCTGTTGCTGAGAGACATCAGAATGACGGGAGAAAGTCTCTATACAGACAGAGGTACACCTCCAATGTAGCAGAAATGCCAACCTGAGTCGGCACAACAAGAGCTGCGGTCTCGAGGCCCTGATGAACAGGACGAGAGGTGGCCAGCCTCTCGATAGTATTCCCCGGACCGGAGCGATGAGATCATGTCTCCATAACCACCATAAAGACAGATCAAAACAAGAAGCAATTACTGGGAATGAAGCAAAAATTCAAAGGAATACAGTTTATATTCAAGGGAAGACAATAAACAACAAATTTAGATAAAATAAATCAGATTAAGAGTTTTCCTAGTGTGATTGAGTACCCTCAAAAATATCCTAATCCTACTGCAGGCTGTAGTGATACTCTAGTTCGAATACCACTACATAAACTTGACCTGTATGGGCCATCAGTAAAAATGTGTCACGACCCGCACCCTAGAGTAAGGACACGAGAAGTGGGTACATCCAGCCTACGCCGCAGTGTCGGTGGTAGAACAGTGTCCTAGGTCACAACATCTAACAAAATAATGCTAACAGTTTATACTCCCCGAATGGGGGTGACATAGCATAAATAAACTCAATCACAACTAAAAAAGAAGAAGCACGATATGATATAGAACTCAAGAAAATACAGATGATCAGAAGAGTCTAAGATAACATCTCAACAAATATCCAGAAATACAAGTCTATCTACCGAATATGAAAGAATATATATAACCTAGATCTCAAAGACAGAAATAAAGTCTAACTAAACTAGTCCCAAGACAATCATGAGTAAGATAAAGCCTAACTAAGCTAGTCTAGGCAATAGGGGTGATGTCATTAGCTAGAGCTGGGTCCTCCTGAGAGTCCAGATCACAAGTGTCATCTAGGGCTGCCCCAAAGAAGGTATCCACACAGGCCTCCTCCTCGTCCTCTGTAATATTTTCAACAGGTCCAGTCAGGACAGGAGTAAGAACAATACATCTCAACAAATCATAGCAGGTTAGAAAATAAAATCATGCAGTAAAGTAAGATACAGGTATTGAAAGAAATACAGTATGTAAATAGAGAGAGAACTGTAATATAAATATCTACTATAATAGAGAACTAACAGTTGCTAGTGAGTCAGAGTACAATATAGACATGTAAATGGCATAAGATGATTCTGATGCTACACTATAGAATGATTCTGATGCTACACTACTTGGATATTATTCACATGTCCACTTCTACTCCTCCGTACCCCAATCAATACACAAGGATCCAACCAGGTTATGTTATGATTCTATGCAATGGCCTCCGAAGGGTGATACATGGTAGTCCCTTAAATGGGGATTCTAGGAAGCCTAATAAATGGAAGGATTCATGGAAGACTCTGTGATCATGAGAGTACATGTCACAAGTGATTCAATGAACCACGAAGCATAATGATACACAATGTAAGTGAAACGCACAGAACATGTAGTATCCGATGCTCCCTGAGGGAATAACATCTCGAGAAAGGATCCATATAGTACTAATCCGTGTGACCAACGTGACAGCATCAAGTAAAGTAATTTAAAGCAGAAGAATAATTCTAAGTTGGATATGAAATGACCAGAGAATGTACTCGCCTGGTATCCTGAATGTCCGAAGAGAATATACTGTCCGAGGAGTGGTGTCTGTCTCCTATAAAATATTACAAGTCATAACAAGTCTAAAATAAGGAAATAAACTGCTACAATACATCTACATGAAGTTTGGGGTCAATCTAGGCTAAAGTCAACCTTTGGTCAACTTTAGTCAACTAGACTAGTCAAACTAGGTCAACTAGGTCAAACCTAAACCAAACAAGTCTATACTAGTCTACCTAGTCTATTCTAGGCCTAATCAAGACTAAACAAGTCTAACTAAACTCTCACTAGGCAAACAGACACACCATAGGCTAAGAGCCGTAGGCTATAGGCTATATCATGCCTAAGCCAAACCACAAACACATATACACATAACAATACATATATCTAATATATTGTAGTACACTAATAACATATAGGCTAACTATATGTACATCCCACATATATATATGCATCACTATTCACATATTCATATACATAGATATATATAAGAAAGCTATATATATAGGCACATACATATATATATATAGAGAGAAAGAGAGGTAAAAGAGTAAGTGAGTATGTGTGTGTTTGGCATGTGTGTAAAAGGATATGTGTTAATGTTCTAAAATTTAGTGATAGGTAGGTGTATGTGACATGGGATACATGACGTCAAAGGGTGTATGAATGCATGTGTGTAAAAGGTTGTAGGGGTAACTCAGTTTATAGAAATACATACATATATACTTACCTTGTATACATGCATACATACATATCATGTATATTACATTTACATGATACATACATGTATACTTGTATTATATTATACTTACATTCATGCATATTAGATACTTGTATTTATATTAACATATTACAAACATTCATTTCGTTCATGCATCTATGTATTACCTACATGTTTTATACATATGCATACATTGTATATTCATATCATTTCATACATTAATATAGAGACATACAAACATGCACACATCATATATTTCATACCTTGCATTATCTTACATATCATGTTATATGTTATCATTCATTCCTTTCATATATTACATTATCTTTAAGTTGAATACATCATATATGGATACAATACATTATCTTACATGCTTGCATTCATATATTACATTCTATATTACCTATATACATGTATTTCCTCCATTCATTCATGCTTGCATCATATACTCTACATTATCATACATGTTATCATTATATATTGCATTACAATATTTATATATTATGCATTCATATCTATCATTACATATATATCTTCATGCATACATTGTATATCATTCTTTCATTCATGCATTGCTTATATGCATTATATTAATTGCATTCCTACATGCTTACATTTAACCATATATGTACATTAATGTAAAGAGAATATATATCATATATATATATATATATATATATATATATATATATATATATATATATATATATATATATATATATATCATTTCATTCATCTAACGTATCATGCATTACATGTTCTATATTCATTTAATATCCATACTATATAGGCTCATAGGTTACACAAAATGCATATATCGTATAGTCACTATTCTACTTAAAACCAATACTATACCAATTGGGCATTCACTAAATTTTAGGATTAAAGTATGTCGTAGCCCTTTGTGTTAGCTTGCTGAAGCTTTAAACGGATCACATTTTCGTGTCCGGAAGCTCCCAAAATCGCAAAAATACTGAAACACGTTTGTCTTTCGTACAGCTGACACTCAAATAATTCTACAGAAAGTTACAGAAAGTATTTGGCTTATTAAAAATATATATTTGGAAAGCTAACTTCGATATGGTTCTTTTAAAAAAAATGAAAGATCAATCGGAGTTCTAAGCTAAAAGTTATGACATTTCTAAGTTGCTTTGGTTAATAAAAACGTGGATAAAAATTATGACGGATTTGACAAAAGAACACATATAGGCCAAGATACTTGGATACAAACATAGGTATCCAAATGAAATCCATTCTAACCATCCTAACTAAGATCAATCCACTCTCTAACCATTATAAAACTAAATTTAAATATCTATTTAAACTACTATCATACATACATACACATGGGGTATCCTAATTTGGGATCTATCAAGTAGGACACAAGGTACATATCTAAAATCCTCAAGAGAGCTGCAAATGGCTTCAAATTTGAATCTAAAAGGGACACATGCATGAGGATAGATCCTACGAATTTAAAACTAATTTATATGTAAAGGAAATCGATTTAGAGGATGGATTTTACCTATTGGGAGTGGAATCCCAATGAAATCCTTTAGGACACGGCTCCGATACGAAGATCCCTCAAAGTGGACACTCCTCCTTGTACTCCTCTTCCAATCCTTGGTAGCACCCTTCCCTTGGAGAATGGGAATGATTGAGGAAAGGTTTGGTGAAGGAATGATTTGATTTGGAGATCAAATCAATGGGAAGACTCTCTAAAATTGGAGAAGAACAAAAGGAAAATAAAAGAGGAAGATTGTAATGAATGAAATGAATCATTCTCTTCTAAAGGTGGCTGCCATAAAGAGTCCATTAGGGCTAATGGGAAATGTCCTAATTGCCCCTCTCTAGTCTCATATGGTTAAGTTTAGACTAGGTTCAAGTTTGGGGTCAAAATGATCTAGTTTGAGTCTCTAACTTAACCATTCTAACATGATAAAAATTAGTTTAATTAACTAACTTAATGTTGGGTCTTGTGAGCCATGCTTAACTTAATATTGGATCCCATCTAGAGTTCAAGCTACCCGGGTCACAATACAAGTCGGAACGAGACGAAACTCAAACCCGACTAAACAAATCCAATAAAACAATAATAAAAATATAAAAATTTCCTAAAATATTAAAATATAAAAAATGACCAAAATTATAATACATTAATTTAAATATTATTAAAATAATCTAAAATTCACCAATTATTCAAAATCCTAAATAATTCAATAGTCATTCTAATCACATGGTTAGGTCCCCATGGTTAGTCTCTAAGCTTATCAAAACTAGGGATTAACTAGTTAACCATCAAAATCATAATTCAACATTTTAAATAGTTTTAAATTGATAAAAAAATTACCAAAAATCACAACATGAGTTAAATCTTATTATCGATTAATCAAAATTATAAAAGTTCAAAATTACTCTCATTTTAGAAAAGTGGGTGTTACACAAAGGATGATGATCCTTCCGAATTCGATGGCAACTATCTACCTCCTTTGCCTGAAGATGAAGGACTTACCCACTCGGAGACAGACAGTATCAGCACCAGTTGTACTGCTTCCTCTGTTCATCTTTGCATGCTGTCTACATACATGACAGACGGAAAAAGACCTGAAGAAGCCAGTGATCAGACTAGTAAACGGCTAGAGGGTCTCGAAACAGCATTCGCCAAGATCACTGATATGCTTACCAGTATCATGGTTGTTCAAGCTGCCGGGGCTGTTCCTCCACCTCAACAAAATGTCTCATCCCATGTGTAACCCCTGTTTCTCAAATTATTTTATTTTTTTTTTATATTTTATTTTATTGTGTTTGAAAGTAATTTATTTTTGAAACTTTGTAAAAGATATTTACTATTTTTTTTATATTTCAAAATATTGTTTGTAATTAATGGTTTGAAAGTACTATTTAGTTTTAATAAATATTTGTTCTTGGAATTTTATTATTGAAATTATAAAGTTATTTATTATTATGTTTGGATTTAAAAAAAATAACATCGATTTCGAAAATAGTTTGAAAATCATGATTATTTTTGGAGCAATAGATTTAGTAACTTATTTTGAATAAGATTTAGATTTATAAAATATATTTTACCTTATTTGATAACATCAAACATTATTTAAAATACTTATGGTACTAATTGTGGCATTAAGAATTATCTAATATAGATTTGAAATATTATTTGATTTAACGATTTATCTATTATATGATTTAAAAGTTATTATGTTGATTTTGATTTGGATTTGAATTCATATGATTTGGATTTAAATAATTTATTTGATTTAAATTTATGGAGAGACTTGTTCGTTAGAAATCCTAATACTATTTGAATCATATCTAGTATTAGATAGATTATTTCTTATTTGAACTAATCATATTCCTATCCAAATTAGTTGGTAATCCTAATCATATCTTTATTGATTGAGTTCTAGTCATATCCTAATTCACTAATTGCTTTCCATTATCTATATATATTGAACCTATAAAATAAATTCATCTCTCATATCTTCTTTTCCAAAAAATTTCTCTTTTTTTGTCATAATTATCCCAAATTCGTCATAAATTCAGCCTTCTTTTTCAAATGTTTTACCAACTTCGAAGGGCCATAACTTCCAACTTTGGACTCCGTTTGACCTCCAGTTTTTTTGTTGTAACCGTCTTGAGGTATATTTTATGAATATAAAATTTATTTTAAAATAATTTTAACCCAATTTTTTGGAAAATTCGTGGAGTGTCAGTTGTCCGAAATTTGACACGTTTTGGTGTTTTCGAGATTCCGGGAGAACCAAGAATCGAAATCACGATCCGTTTGAAGTTTCGGAACGCTGATAAAAAAGTACACATCATATATTTTTCTCAACAATTTTCTAAAATATTTTATTTTTGTTATAGAGGCCCGTCTCATGATATAAAATTATCTTGCGTAGCTTTAACTTCTGAGACTATTTTTGTGTCGACATGATCATATCGCTCCAGTCAACTCCAATCAAACCGAGGCAAGTATCACTATGACCTATGTTTTCTTTATTTTATACTGCATGTATCTTTGTGTCGTATTTTCACTATTACTCCCTTATGGTTCATGATTGTCATTGTTCATGATTATTATTGTGCACGAGAGTTAGAATCAGTTGGATATACATACATGTTCATACCTTACTCATTGTTTCCTATTGTTCATAGTTTATCGATTGCTAATGTTTATCGTAGTGGACATGTATTATGAGTGTGTCGGGCGGGGGAATACAACAAGTAAGCATGTAGTCAACGAATTGAATACAGACTCCCTATACATTGATTGCATAATATCAGTCATGCACCACACGTATGACTGACGGATATCCCAAGCCGTCTACATGCTGAAAGTTGGTATTCTAAAACACACAGTACACGTGACTTAATTATTGTTGCTCTATTGTCTATTGTTCTTCTTTCGTCAAGTCTACCTTCTTATTGTCATCATGTCTTAGTGGTATGTCAAGTCTACCTTCATATTGTTATCACGTCTTAAAGGTACTTTCTTATCATACAATGTCATGCCTATACTTATCTTCAGTTAAATTCCTTTTATCGTTCCTTCATGCTTGTATAATATATTGTGTAATGTAGTGTTATGGTGATTTTACTCCAATCCTGACTGGATAACTATTTTTCAGTTGATAGATTCTTGATGACTATTCTCGATGACTTGCTCTCTTGCTTTGGGTTCCTTCGGGTGGAGTTAGAGCTATCTTGGAGGCCAACCATAGATTCTAGATAGAATAATCACATGTAGCGGGTTTGTATCTGTATGTAAATTTGAATTTATTATTGGAATTGTAATTAAAATAATTATTGTGAATGAGCAAAATAGAGATATTTGTTGTATTTGAAATTTATATTGAGCCCAGACAGCGTACTACCGCCGATGCTGCGGCGTAGGCTGGACTTGGCCACGTACTCGTATCCTGAAAAGCGGGAGCGGATCGTGACAAGTTTTTATGATGGCCCATGCAGGTCCGTTTTGCAAAATTATGCAAACTTGTGGTAGTACCTATATTAGTCGTTCTACTGCAAGCCTGCGATTAGGATGCTCATTCACAATTAGGTTGATTTGATTTTTAAAAATGACTAGGCCTAGGACTAGGTACACCGTGGGTAACCATAGAATTAATTTGAATTGATTGTATGGGTAGTTAAGGTTGTTACATAGGCTACATGATTAAGGTGGTGATATTCGTTGAATTTTGAGATGACCTATTTGATGAAGTTGAAATTGTGATTTGATAAATGACTCTAATCAAAGATGGATAGAATTCTCGATTGATAAATTGAATATTTTGGTTACTATTGAAGATAAATTTTTAGCTTTTGGTGTTTTGAGGTATAAATTTTTATATGATCGATGAATTATTGATAAGGTTGAATATTTAATTTTTAAAGGAAATAATTTTGATTTGATCAATAAAATTGAGGTATGATTTGAAAATTTATAGAATTTAAATTTTTGAGAAGATTATGAAAATGTTGAATTTTGAATTGAAAATAAAATTGAGGAATTTAAAGTTTTGTGAAGTTAGATTTTGAAGATATTTATCAAGTTGGATTAAGGGTTGTGAATTTGATAAGATGATATTCCTGATTGCTACATCACAGTATTAAATTGAGTTAGTGATTTAAAAAAAATGATTGAATTTGAGAAATTTTTTAAAATATTCTTGATGATACGAATTTATAAGATTGATGAGTTATAACTTAGATGTCATGTAGGTAATTCTCCTCCGAACTATATCCATTGACTACATTCTTCCATCCTTCTTGATCAATCTTTTTATAAAAAAAATATTATTTTTATCCCATTGATCATTATTCTTTTTTAAATTTTTCTATCTTTTCACCTGACCAATCAAGCCTATATTTTTTGTCATCCTTAAATTTCGAGGACAAAATTTTTCTAAGGTGGGTAGATTTGTAACCCCTGTTTCTCAAATTATTTTATTTTATTTTTTATATTTTATTTTATTGTGTTTGAAAGTAATTTATTTTTGAAACTTTGTAAAAGATATTTACTATTTTTTTACATTTCAAAATGTTGTTTGTAATTAATGGTTTGAAAATACTATTTAGTTTTAATAAATATTTGTTCTTGAAATTTTATTATTGAAATTATAAAGTTATTTATTATTATGTTTGGATTTTAAAAAAAAATAATATCGGTTTCGAAAATAGTTTGAAAGTCATGATTATTTTTGGAGCAATAGATTTAGTAACTTATTTTGAATAAGATTTAGATTTATAAAATATATTTTACCTTATTTGATAACATCAAACATTATTTAAAATACTTATGATATTAATTGTGGCATTAAGAATTATCTAATATAGATTTGAAATATTATTTGATTTAACAATTTATCTATTATATGATTTAAATTGCTTTGATAAACATTAAATTTATCTTAAAGTTATTATGTTGATTTTGATTTGGATTTGAATTCATATGATTTGGATTTAAATAATTTATTTGATTTAAATTTATGGAGAGACTTGTTCGTTAGAAATTCTAATCCTATTTGAATCATATCTAGTATTAGATAGATTATTTCTTATTTGAACTAATCATATTCCTATCCAAATTAGTTGGTAATCCTAATCATATCTTTATTGATTGAGTTCTAATCATATCCTAATTCACTAATTGCTTTCCATTATCTATATATATTGAACCTATAAAATAAATTCATCTCTCATACCTTCTTTTCCAAAATTTCTCTCTTTTTTCGTCATAATTATCCCAAATTCGTCATAAATTCAGCCTTCCTTGTCAAATGTTTTACCAACTTGGAAGGGCCATAACTTCCAACTCCGGACTCCGTTTGACCTCCAATTTTTTTGTTGTAACCGTCTCGAGGTATATTTTATGAATATAAAATTTATTTTCAAATAATTTTAGCCTAATTTTCTGGAAAATTTGTGGAGTGTCAGTTGTCCGAAATTTTACACGTTTCGGTGTTTTCGAGATTCCGGGAGAACCAAGAATCGAAATCACGATCCGTTTGAAGTTTCGGAATGCTGATAAAAAAGTACACATCATATATTTTTCTCAACAATTTTCCAAAATATTTTATTTTTGTTATAGAGGCCCGTCTCATGATCTAAAATCATCTTGCGTAGCTTTAACTTCTGAGACTATTTTTGTATCGATATGATCATATCGCTCCAGTCAACTCCAATCAAACCGAGGCAAGTATCACTATGACCTATGTTTTCTTTATTTTATACTGCATGTATCTTTGTGTCGTATTTTCACTATTACTCCCTTATGGTTCATGGTTGTCATTGTTCATGATTATTATTGTGCACGAGTGTTAGAATCAGTTGGATATACATACATGTTCATACCTTACTCATTGTTTCTTATTGTTCACAGTTTATCGTATTGCTAATGTTTATCGTAGTGGACATGTATTATGAGTGTGTCGGGCGGGGGAATACAATAAGTAAGCATGTAGTCAACGAATTGAATACAGACTCCCTATACATTGATTGCATAATATCAGTCATGCACCACACGTATGACTGACGGATATCCCAAGCCGTCTACATGCTGAAAGTTGGTATTCTAAAACACACAGTACACGTGACTTAATTATTGTTGCTCTATTGTCTATTGTTCTTCTTTCGTCAAGTCTACCTTCTTATTGTCATCATGTCTTAGTGGTATGTCAAGTCTACCTTCATATTGTTATCACGTCTCAAAGGTACTTTCTTATCGTATATTGTCATGCCTGTACTTATCTTCAGTTAAATTCCTTTTATCGTTCCTTCATGCTTGTATAATATATTGTGTAATGTAGTGTTATGGTGATCTTGCTCCAATCCTGACTGGATAACTATTTTTCAGTTGATAGATTCTTGATGACTATTCTCGATGACTTGCTCTCTTGCTTTGGGTTCCTTCGGGTAGAGTTAGAGCTATCTTGGAGGCCAACCATAGATTCTAGATAGAATAATTACATGTAGCGGGTTTGTATCTGTATGTAAATTTGAATGTATTATTGGAATTGTAATTAAAATAATTATTGTGAATGAGCAAAATAGAGATATTTGTTGTATTTGAAATTTATATTGAGCCCAGACAGCGTACTACCGCCGATGCTGCGGCGTAGGCTGTACTTGGCCACGTACTCGTATCCTGAAAAGCGGGAGCCGGTCGTGACAAGTTTTTATGGTGGCCCATGCAGGTCCATTTTCACAAAATTATGCGAACTTGTGGTAGTACCTATATTAGTCGTTCTACTGCAAGCCTGCAATTAGGATGCTCATTCACAATTAGGTTGATTTGATTTTTAAAAATGACTAGGCCTAGGACTAGGTACACCGTGGGTAACCATAGAATTAATTTGAATTGATTGTATGGGTAGTTAAGGTTGTTACATAGGCTACATGATTAAGGTGGTGATATTCGTTGAATTCTGAGATGACCTATTTGATGAAGTTGAAATTGTGATTTGATAAATGACTCTAATCAAAGATGGATAGAATTCTCGATTGATAAATTGAATATTTTGGTTACTGTTGAAGATGAAATTTTTAGCTTTTGGTATTTTGAGGTTTAAATTTTTATATGATCGATGAATTATTGATAAGGTCGAATATTTAATTTTTAAAGGAAATAATTTTGATTTGATCAATAAAATTGAGGTATGATTTGAAAATTTATAGAATTTAAATTTTGAGAAGATTATAAAAATGTTGAATTTTGAATTGAAAATAAAATTGAGGAATTTAAAGTTTTGTGAAGTTAGATTTTGAAGATATTTATCAAGTTGGATTAAGGGTTGCGAATTTGATAATATGATATTCCTGATTGCTACATCACAGAATTAAATTGAGTTAGTGATTTAAAAAAAATGATTGAATTTGAGGAATTTTTTAAAATATTTTTGATGATACGAATTTATAAGATTGATGAGTGATAACTTAGATGTCATGTAGGTAATACTCCTCCGAACTATATCCATTGACTACATTCTTCCATCCTTCTTGATCAATCTTTTTATAAAAAAAATATTATTTTTATCTCATTGATCATTATTTCTTTTTGAATTTTTCTATCTTTTCACCTGACCAATCAAGCTTATTTTTCTTGTCATCCTTAAATTTCGAGGACGAAATTTTTCTAAGGTGGGTAGATTTATAACCCCTGTTTCTCAAATTATTTTATTTTATTTTTTTATATTTTATTTTATTGTGTTTGAAAGTAATTTATTTTTGAAACTTTGTAAAAGATATTTACTATTTTTTTTACATTTCAAAATGTTGTTTGTAATTAATGGTTTGAAAATACTATTTAGTTTTAATAAATATTTGTTCTTGAAATTTTATTATTGAAATTATAAAGTTATTTATTATTATGTTTGGATTTAAAAAAAATAATATCGGTTTCGAAAACAGTTTGAAAATCATGATTATTTTTGGAGCAATAGATTTAGTAACTTATTTTGAATATGATTTAGATTTATAAAATATATTTTACCTTATTTGATAACATCAAACATTATTTAAAATACTTATGGTACTAATTGTGGCATTAAGAATTATCTAATATAGATTTGAAATATTATTTGATTTAACGATTTATCTATTATATGATTTAAATTGCTTTGATAAACATTAAATTTATCTTAAAGTTATTATGTTGATTTTAATTTGGATTTGAATTCATATGATTTGGATTTAAATAATTTATTTGATTTAAATTTATGGAGAGACTTGTTCGTTAGAAATTCTAATCCTATTTGAATCATATCTAGTATTAGATAGATTATTTCTTATTTGAACTAATCATATTCCTATCCAAATTAGTTGGTAATCCTAATCATATCTTTATTGATTGAGTTCTAATCATATCCTAATTCACTAATTGCTTTCCATTATCTATATATATTGAACCTATAAAATAAATTCATCTCTCATACCTTCTTTTCCAAAATTTCTCTCTTTTTTTGTCATAATTATCCCAAATTCGTCATAAATTCAGCCTTCCTTGTCAAATGTTTTACCAACTTGGAAGGGCCATAACTTCCAACTCCGGACTCCGTTTGACATCCAGTTTTTTTTGTTGTAACCGTCTCGAGGTATATTTTATGAATATAAAATTTATTTTCAAATAATTTTAACCTAATTTTCTGGAAAATTTGTGGAGTGTCAGTTGTCCGAAATTTGACACGTTTCGGTGTTTTCGAGATTCCGGGAGAACCAAGAATCGAAATCACGATCCGTTTGAAGTTTCGGAATGCTGATGAAAAAGTACACATCATATATTTTTCTCAACAATTTTCCAAAATATTTTATTTTTGTTATAGAGGCCCGTCTCATGATCTAAAATCATCTTGCGTAGCTTTAACTTCTGAGACTATTTTTGTGTCGACATGATCATATCGCTCCAGTCAACTCCAATCAAACCGAGGCAAGTATCACTATGACCTATGTCTTTTTTATTTTATACTGCATGTATCTTTGTGTCGTATTTTTACTATTACTCCCTTATGGTTCATGATTGTCATTGTTCATGATTATTATTGTGCACGAGAGTTAGAATCAGTTGGATATACATACATGTTCATACCTTACTCATTGTTTCCTATTGTTCACAGTTTATCGTATTGCTAATGTTTATCGTAGTGGACATGTATTATGAGTGTGTCGGGCGGGGGAATACAACAAGTAAGCATGTAGTCAACGAATTGAATACAGACTCCCTATACATTGATTGCATAATATCAGTCATGCACCACACGTATGACTGACGGATATCCCAAGCCGTCTACATGCTGAAAGTTGGTATTCTAAAACACACAGTACACGTGACTTAATTATTGTTGCTCTATTGTCTATTGTTCTTCTTTCGTCAAGTCTACCTTCTTATTGTCATCATGTCTTAGTGGTATGTCAGGTCTACCTTCATATTATTATCACGTCTCAAAGGTACTTTCTTATCATACAATGTCATGCCTATACTTATCTTCAGTTAAATTCCTTTTATCGTTCCTTCATGCTTGTATAATATATTGTGTAATGTAGTGTTATGGTGATCTTGCTCCAATCCTGACTGGATAACTATTTTTCAGTTGATAGATTCTTGATGACTATTCTCGATGACTTGCTCTCTTGCTTTGGGTTCCTTCGGGTGGAGTTAGAGCTATCTTAGAGGCCAACCATAGATTCTAGATAGAATAATTACATGTAGCGGGTTTGTATCTGTATGTAAATTTGAATGTATTATTGGAATTGTAATTAAAATAATTATTGTGAATGAGCAAAATAGAGATATTTGTTGTATTTGAAATTTATATTGAGCCCAGACAGCGTACTACCGCCGATGCTGCGGCGTAGGCTGGACTTGGCCACGTACTCTTATCCTGAAAAGCGGGAGCGGGTCGTGACAAGTTTTTATGGTGGCCCATGCAGGTCCGTTTTCACAAAATTATGCGAACTTGTGGTAGTACCTATATTAGTCGTTCTACTGCAAGCCTGCAGTTAGGATGCTCATTCACAATTAGGTTGATTTGATTTTTAAAAATGACTAGGCCTAGGACTAGGTACACCGTGGGTAACCATAGAATTAATTTGAATTGATTGTATGGGTAGTTAAGGTTGTTACATAGGCTACATGATTAAGGTGGTGATATTCGTTGAATTCTGAGATGACCTATTTGATGAAGTTGAAATTGTGATTTGATAAATGACTCTAATCAAAGATGGATAGAATTCTCGATTGATAAATTGAATATTTTGGTTACTGTTGAAGATGAAATTTTTAGCTTTTGGTATTTTGAGGTTTAAATTTTTATATGATCGATGAATTATTGATAAGGTCGAATATTTAATTTTTAAAGGAAATAATTTTGATTTGATCAATAAAATTGAGGTATGATTTGAATATTTATAGAATTTAAATTTTTTAGAAGATTATGAAAATGTTGAATTTTGAATTGAAAATAAAATTGAGGAATTTAAAGTTTTGTGAAGTTAGATATTGAAGATATTTATCAAGTTGGATTAAGGGTTGCGAATTTGATAATATGATATTCCTGATTGCTACATCACAGTACTAAATTGAGTTAGTGATTTAAAAAAAATGATTGAATTTGAGGAATTTTTTAAAATATTTTTGATGATACGAATTTATAAGATTGATGAGTGATAACTTAGATGTGATGTAGGTAATACTCCTCCGAACTATATCCATTGACTACATTCTTCCATCCTTCTTGATCAATCTTTTTATAAAAAAATATTATTTTTATCTCATTGATCATTATTCCTTTTTAAATTTTTCTATCTTTTCACTGACCAATCAAGCCTATTTTTCTTGTCATCCTTAAATTTCGAGGACAAAATTTTTCTAAGGTGGGTAGATTTGTAGCCCCTGTTTCTCAAATTATTTTATTTTATTTTATTGTGTTTGAAAGTAATTTATTTTTAAACTTTGTAAAAGATATTTACTATTTTTTTTATATTTCAAAATGTTGTTTGTAATTAATGGTTTGAAAATACTATGTAGTTTTAATAAATATTTGTTCTTGAAATTTTATTATTGAAATTATAAAGTTATTTATTATTATGTTTGGATTTTAAAAAAAATAATAATATCGGTTTCGAAAATAGTTTGAAAATCATGATTATTTTTGGAGCAATAGATTTAGTAACTTATTTTGAATAAGATTTAGATTTATAAAATATATTTTACCTTATTTGATAACATCAAACATTATTTAAAATACTTATGGTACTAATTGTGGCATTAAGAATTATCTAATATAGATTTGAAATATTATTTGATTTAACGATTTATCTATTATATGATTTAAATTGCTTTGATAAACATTAAATTTATCTCAAAGTTATTATGTTGATTTTGATTTGGATTTGAATTCATATGATTTGGATTTAAATAATTTATTTTATTTAAATTTATGGAGAGACTTGTTCGTTAGAAATCCTAATCCTATTTGAATCATATCTAGTATTAGATAGATTATTTCTTATTTGAACTAATCATATTCCTATCCAAATTAGTTGGTAATCCTAATCA
Source organism: Iris pallida (assembly GCA_029216955.1). Classification (NCBI taxonomy): domain Eukaryota; kingdom Viridiplantae; phylum Streptophyta; class Magnoliopsida; order Asparagales; family Iridaceae; genus Iris; species Iris pallida. The sequence goes on from JANAVB010040619.1 coordinate 10,037,269, forward strand.
TATCTTTATTGATTGAGTTCTAATTATATCCTAATTCACTAATTGCTTTCAATTATCTATATATATTGAACCTATAAAATAAATTCATCTCTCATACCTTCTTTTCCAAAATTTCTCTCTTTTTTCGTCATAATTATCCCAAATTCGTCATAAATTCAGCCTTCTTTTTCAAATGTTTTACCAACTTCGAAGGGCCATAACTTCCAACTCCGGACTCCGTTTGACCTCCAGTTTTTTTTATTGTAACCGTCTCGAGGTATATTTTATGAATGTAAAATTTATTTTCAAATAATTTTAACCTAATTTTCTGGAAAATTCGTGGAGTGTCAGTTGTCCGAAATTTGACACGTTTCGGTGTTTTCGAGATTCCGGGAGAACCAGGAATCGAAATCACGATCCGCTTGAAGTTTCGGAACACTGATGAAAAAGTAAACATCATATATTTTTCTCAACAATTTTCCAAAATATTTTATTTTTGTTATAGAGGCCCGTCTCATGATCTAAAATCATCTTGCGTAGCTTTAACTTCTGAGACAATTTTTGTGTCGACATGATCATATCGCTCCAGTCAACTCCAATCAAACCGAGGCAAGTATCACTATGACCTATGTTTTCTTTATTTTATACTACATGTATCTTTGTGTCGTCTTTTCACTATTACTCCCTTATGGTTCATGATTGTCATTGTTCATGATTATTATTGTGCACGAGAGTTAGAATCAGTTGGATATACATACATGTTCATACCTTACTCATTGTTTCCTACTGTTCACAGTTTATTGTATTGCTAATGCTTATCGTAGTGGACATGTATTATGAGTGTGTCGGGCGGAGGAATACAACAAGTAAGCATGTGGTCAACGAATTGAATACAGACTCCCTATACATTGATTGCATAATATCAGTCATGTACCACACGTATGACTGACGGATATTCCAAGCCGTCTACATGCTGAAAGTTGGTATTCTAAAACACACAGTACACGTGACTTAATTATTGTTGCTCTATTGTCTATTGTTCTTCTTTCGTCAAGTCTACCTTCTTATTGTCATCATGTCTTAGTGGTATGTCAAGTCTACCTTCATATTGCTATCACGTCTCAAAGGTACTTTCTTATCATACAATGTCATGCCTATACTTATCTTCAGTTAAATTCCTTTTATCGTTCCTTCATGCTTGTATAATATATTGTGTAATGTAGTGTTATGGTGATCTTGCTCCAATCCTGACTGGATAACTATTTTTCAGTTGATAGATTCTTGATGACTATTCTCGATGACTTGCTCTCTTGTTTTGGGTTCCTTCGGGTGCAGTTAGAGCTATCTTGGAGGCCAACCATAGATTCTAGATAGAATAATCACATGTAGCGGGTTTGTATCTGTATGCAAATTTGAATGTATTATTGGAATTGGAATTAAAATAATTATTGTGAATGAGCAAAATAGAGATATTTGTTGTATTTGAAATTTATATTCAGCCCAGACAGCGTACTACCGCCGATGCTGCGGCGTAGGCTGGACTTGGCCACGTACTCGTATCCTGAAAAGCGGGAGCGGGTCGTGACACCATGCTAGTCCGACTCACAGCAACAACCCCCCTTTCCTACAAAAGGAGTATCATTCCGTTGCGCCTCCTCCAAATCTTGTAAATGCTGGAGGTGGTCCTTCGCATGACAACCGTTCAGCAGCTGTTTTCCAACACCTGCTCAATTAACAGGATGCAATTGATTCCCTGGTTGCTCACCTTGACACCATCTCACACAAAGACGGGCTGCAGAAGATGGGGATATCTCAACCATATCCCCCTGAGTGGGAGAACGCTACTTGCCCTTCTAACTACAAGCCGCTGACGCTGAACTCATTCGACGACTTGACTTCTCCTCGTCAGCACATGACGTACTTCAACACGTAGACTCTGCACTTACCCCGAGATGATCCATTCCTGTCGAAGCTGTTTATTAGCACCTTGCAGGGGGTAGCCTTCGAATGGTTCTGCAGTCTGCCTGACGGGGTATCAATTCATTCAAAGACTTCGAGAGGTTATTCCTCAACAGGTTTTACGAGAGTGGCATGCATGTTAGTATGTCTACTCTCATCGAGAACAAGCAAAGGAAGACTGAATCTATCATTGCCTTCATCGAACGCTTCAGATGGCTAGCACTGAAGATGCCCTTCAGCATACCAGACTCAGAACTTATAGATACTTGTCGACATAACTTCCTTCCTACAGTAAAGTTTTGTCTAGGTATACATAAGTATGATACATGGCCCATTTTCATTGGGGCCGCTGATGCTGCTGAAAACGACGTTCCAAACTTGGAACTACTGGGGCTGAAGACACCCAAATCTGAAGATAAAGGCAAGCATCCTCAAACTATCCCTGTTCGTAGGGGTAAAGGGAAAGAAGTCCTGAAAGTCGACACATCCAAAGGAACTTCCAATTCTCAAGGTGCCTCCGACAAGCCTAAGGAGACCTTCTCCTTCGACGAAGACGACATCATTACCATCTTCCACACATTGACAAAGGGTAATTGTCACGACTCGCACCCTAGAGTAAGGGCACGAGACGTAGGTACGTCCAGCCTACGCCGCAGTGTCGGCGGTAGAACGTTGTCCTAGGTCTCAATATCTAACAGTTAAAGGTAATAAACAGTTATACTCCCCGAATGGGGGTGACATAACAGATTATATCTCAATCACAGCTAAGGTAGAACAGGAATAAGATAGAATGATAATAGATGATAATATCCAGGAAAAAAACAGCACAGAGGTACAAACCAGAATTCTAAGTGTCGATAAATAAATACATGTCCAAATCTCTAAAATCCAAATACAGTAATCCAAGTAAAGTAAAGACAGTCCTAGTCTAAGGGAGTGTCATCTACTGCTAGTGGATCCTGCTGCTGGTCCAAGTCCAGGCACTCGTCTAGTGTAGCACCGTAATAGGTAGGGCAGAGCGCCTCAGCCTCGTCCTCTGTAATATTTTAACAGGTCCAGTCAGGACAGGAGCGAGCACAGTACATCTCAACAAATCATAGCAGGTCAGGATATATAATCATGCTAGAGAGTAAGATACAAGAAACTAAAGAATAATATGGTAAACAGGAAAGACTGTAAATAAATAGCTACAATATATAGAGAACTAATAGTGTCTAGTGATTCAGAGCACAAGATAGTTATGTAAACGGCACGATGTTATACACGAGTAATCTACAGAGGTTGTACACGAGTAATCTATTAGATTGAATACATAACCACTTCTACTCCCCCGCCCCAATCAATACACAAGGATCTGGCAAAGTTATGTTATTGTACACGAAGGTCATGTGAATACATGATTATATACGATTTCACACGTTTCGTACACGAATGTCACAAATACAAGTAGTACACGATGTTCACGATAAAGTACACGAACACGAAATACCCGATGTATCCGCTAAAGGGATAACATCGCCCAACAAGATCCATATAGTACCAATCCGTGTTTCCAATGTGTCAGCATCATGTAAAGTAATCTAAAGCAGAAAATATACTCCTAATGCAGGATATGAAATGATCAGATAATGTACTCGCCTGTATCTGGGGAATCTGGAGAATATATACTATCCGAGGAGTGGTGTCTGTCTCCTATAGAACAGTACAAGTCACTATGAGTCTACAATGATAATAAGATGCAAATCAATGCATTCTACATGAATCTAGGTCAATCTAGACCAAAGTCAACTCTTGGTCAACTCTGGTCAACCCTAGAAGTCAAACTAGGTCAACTAGGTCAAACCTAAGTCAAACAAGTCTATACTAGTCTAACTAGTCCATTCTAGGTCTAATAAGACTAAACAAGTCTAATCTAGACTCTACACTGACACACAGACACTATCCATAGGCTATAGGCTATCATGCCTATGAACCACACCATAACATATGATTATATGACAATATTTATATCTAGAATAAATACACATAAAGATATATTATATAATACAACCTAGAAATAGACTAGCATATAGGCTACCTATATACATGTCACACATACATTATATCTAATATATATAATAGAAATACTCATATACATAGGGTACACATGTAGAGAAAAAGGAAGGGGATGTGGTGTATATGTGTGTGTGTGTGTTAAACTAGAGTGTCAAGAAAGTGAGAGTGACATATATATATACTAGTGTATGTATGTGTGTCATGAGAGAGTGTGAGATATAGAGTGTTCAAGTGTGTGTGTGTGTGTGTGTGTGTGTGTAGAGAGACATAGGCATGTGTGTGTGACTGTGTGATAGATTAGAGGGTGTGTGTGTGATGTGGTGCATGAAAAACAGTGTGAAACAAAGAAAATCAGTGAGGAATATTAGTGAACTATCCCATTCAAATCTCAGATTTAAAAATTGATTAACAGTCCAACCAACTCATGAATCACACATCAAAACCAATTAACAGGTCTCCACATTACAGTTTAAACCCTCCCATACCATTCTCAGATTTCACACCCCAATCTCAGTTAATAGTCTCCCCCATTCTCAGTTAAAATAGTTTGAACCCTCCCCCTAACTTAGCATTCAGTTTTAAGTATTAAACAATAGTTCAACAAACTCAATATCAGTTCAAACAGTCCCTAAAATGATATTCTCAATTTATGAATCCAACCCACATCAAATTGACCCCAAAATTAACATACAATTATAATACATAGATGAACATATTAGGGGTTTAATAATATGCAATTAGTAGTGTAAATTAGGTTAAAAAGGCTGCCAAAATTGGATTCGAAAATCTGGACAGAACAGGAAGTAAGACTGAATAATGAGATATCATGAAAAAATAGGAAATGGAGAATTAACTATGAAAATTAAATTAAAACACTAATTTTAGGGTTGGTAAAGTTTAAACATAATGTGCACGTGCTATGTGAAGTGTTTGTGTCCACAAAAGTGGACACAAACGTGTCCAATCAACAAAAACCCAAAAACAAAAAATCTGGACATAGACGACAGCAAACAGCGTACACGTGTTCACGGTGTCTGTGCACACGACACAAAGCGATACAACCTACGAGATTGTGTCCACGTGTCGACCTAGACTAGGGTTGGGGCTAGGATACCCTGCCACGTGTCCACGTCGCATGTGCAAGACACGAGACACGCGTGTCAGTGGCCAAACAGTCAGCCGACTGTGCAGTGCACAGATCGGTGCACGCGTTCGTGCATGTCCGACACGACACGTGGGGCTCTAAAAATTGGGGAGCCCCATGTCAGTGTCAGCCCCTAGCTACACGTCAAATTTGGCATGTCGAGGAGCCGTGTCCGTGTCGCAATCGTGCCCGAGCAGCAGGGCACGCATAGTGCCTGTGCATGCGTACGCACGACCACGTGTTCGCGTGTCCGTGTGGACCCGACACGACACTAAGACGACACAAAAACTACAGAAACGTGTAAGCGACATCAAACCCTAAATTCCTATTCAAACACAATCACAAAAATTACACGAAATGCTCATTGGGGCATTTTATCAAACACATCAAACATGACACTGATACGTGTCCAGTTAGGACACGAATGGACATAAATTTTTAGGGTTTCCTATTTCTACAGTTAGGTTAGGTCTAGGGCTCCCTAATGATGCAAAAATTTCAGGATTCTAAGGTATGGAAATGAATTTACCTATGAGTGTCAAAAGCCTCAAAAAAATTCCACAACGAGGTGCTCCTCTTGATGGCCAAACTCTTCCAATGTGCTCCAAATCTAAGAATACTTAATACCAACAGCAAGTAGATAGAAATTAGAACCTATTGCAATTTGTTTGGGTTAAAAAGGAATTAAAATGGATTTACTAGGATTTTTGAAAGATGGAGAGTTACCTCTTTCTAAAACTTGGCAAGAATTCCTAATGGAGGCTAGCCCTAACTTCTAGGAGGGGATTAAATAAGGGAAAGGATCAATAGTGGCTGCCATGGGCTGATTAGAATCAGGGTTAGCTACATGGTGCGGGCCTATGGGCTTTAAGTCTCAAGTCATTAGTCATGACTTATGAAGTCATAAGCCATTTTAGTCAAATCAACTCCAAATCTCTCCAAACAAGTTCCAATGACTTAACCCTTACTAAATTAGGTCAAACCAAGTTTACTTAACCTAACCAAGTGGTCTTAACCTAGGTTAGTCACTAGGTTAGTCTTTTAGTCAACACTAGTCAAAGTCAACTATAGGGCCAAAATCAAATATACTAAAAATCATATTAATTATAATAAATCCAAATAATTAATAATAATTCCAAATAATTCACAAAATTTAAAAAATGGTCAAAATGACCAAAATACCCCCAAGCTAGAAAAGTGGTAGTGACAATAATAAGCTGACATTGCCCCTACCACGATGTCCTGCAGAGACGAGCCAACTCATTGGTCCCAAGTACTGTCTTTACCATCACTACGTACATCACTCCACCAAGGATTGCATCGTCCTGAAGAAGAAGATACAACAGCTTATCGACAGCCAAGTGATCAACCTCGAAGCTGAAGACAAGGTCGTATCTGCTAACATGATCTCTCTTCAGTTTGGCGACTTTTCTCCTACAGAAGTCCTCGACGGCGTGGTCCCGATCCCCAAGGCAATGATGGAAGTCATCAACCTACCACCAGCTCGTAACTCAACCTTCGTCCCACCCACAAATGGACGTTGTAAGATCATGTGGGTCCACCCGGACCTTGTCCAATAAGTGACGCAGGGGGTAGCATATCCCAAAGCAAGAAGGGACAAGCCATATGGTATCCTCCACCATCTACAAGGTTCTATCTGGCGAGACGCGATCGAGGAAGGCTTATCTTTGGACATACGATCCCGCACAAGAAGCACTACCTTCTCAAGCTTCTGCTGTCCCTACAAGCTCAGAAGCCGGCCCGTCCAAGCCTCAAACCACATCCAAGCAGAAGGAGACGCGGTTTGACAAGTCTCAAAAGGCGCCAGCTCCTGAAGGCATGGATCGACCCTACAACTTTGACATACTGGCTCAGCTCTCCAATACACCCGCCAGGTTGTCTTTATTTGATCTATTGCGACTCTCCAAAGAAACACGAAAGGCCTTAAGTGAGGCATTGCTATATGCAGACTCTTACCTCGCTGAGGTCAAAGCTCTCGCCGAAGATCCTGTCTCCTGCCTCCACTACCACAATACTATGGAAGTGATGTCCAACATCATCTTCTCAGAGGAGGACATGCTACTCAAAAATAATCGTCATGATAGACCCCTATACTATACAGGGTATATCGGGCGATCAAGGTGGACCGCATGCACATCGATCAAGGATCCTCCCTCAGCATTATTCCTAGAAGTTTGCTTCAAATCCTGGGTATCCCTCTGCACAAGCTATCCGCAACCAACACAACTATCATGGCTTTTAATGCTGGTCGAAGCCATCCGCTGGGCAAGATCTATCTCAAGTGCCATATCGGTGATCTCTGAACGGAGGTTTCCTGCTATGTGATCAATGCCAATGTATCCTACAACGTCTTGTTGGGACGTCCATAGATATATGAGAACATGATCATCCCTTCCACACTTCACCAGTACTTCAAGTATGTCAACAACGACGGTGTCATCAAGACAGAGTTTGCTAATGTCGATCCATTTAAGGGCATCGAAGCTTACTATGGAGATTCGGTACTTTACCGATCTCAACCCCCTAAGGATGATGGCAATGAAGCTGAAGCACCTCCATCCCCCAACGATGGTCCCCTGATTGTTCGAGTCAAAGGACGTACTACTCCAAAAAGTATTCCGAAGCCTCTCACAATCTGGATGAAGAAGAAAAAACCCGACAAGGTCAAACCATTGACCATCACTCTCAGCAAAACACCCAGGAAGAAACCTACTGATGATCGTCCTTCCAATCCTGAAGAATTACCCTACGTGGTGAACTCGGCCAAGACTGTGGCTCCTCTTCCAGACGACGACCCTCTCACTGAGTATATCAATACTCAGAATAATGTACCTTCAGCGGATGATGTTATCCCTGAAGAAGAACTTGCATATTTTCCTAGTAAAGGTTTATCTTTGAATTACTCTGATGTCTATCAATCTGTAAACTATTACAAAGATACGATATACGCCCTAGAGAATGGCATAGGACCACATCTTTGTATGCCGGTCACGATGCCTCACCTATGGGAAAACGTTTACCAAGAAGATATCCATTACTTCATCATTACAGCCAGAAAGAAAGATGAAGAGCTAATCATCTTCGGTCATATAGTTGGCAGGCCAAGAATATCATCTAAAATATGGGATATGACATCAAAAGCGACAGAAGGCTAAATTACGGCCGAGGACGACGGTTGCCAATACGACACTTTGCTCTCCCCGACAAACCCGAGAACTACTACCAACGAAGCGGTGTTGGTTTGGGCTATGTCTCTCCTCCAACAACTCTCGAAAGATCAGATAATGAAGCAAATCGTTGTTTTTATTCTTCTGATTTCTTCCGCTGGGACTCAGACTCCAACATCGGTGACATATTCAAAGCAACTATGTCCGTCAAAATGGTTTTCGCCGACCCAATTACAGACGATGTCCAATCAATCGAACTCGAACAATGGGCTCAAGAGATGGATACCAGGTGGGACCTGTGCTTCGAATAACGTGAACCACCTACAGAAGACGAAGTCATCCAAGTCAATCTAGGAGATGAAGCATCCTTGAAACCAATCTTCATCAGCAAAAGCTTATCTAACAATGAACGCAGTTTCTTATACAACTTATAAGAGAATATATCGATGTCTTCGTATAGAGCTATGAAGACATGCCAGGCTTGGACCCTAAAGTCGCCGTGTACCGCCTGAACATTTCGTCTAAAGCTAAGTCAGTAAAGCAGCAACAACGACAATTCTGACCAGACATCATGGAAGCTATCGAGAATGAAGTGAAGAAGCTCATTGCCAGTGGATTCATTCGTGAGGAACAACACCTAGACTGGGTTGCCAATATCGTTCCAGTCATAAAAAAGAATAAAGAAGTTCAAGTCTGTATCGACTACCGTGATTTGAACTCTGCATGTTCGAAAGACGGGTTCCCTCTATCGATCACCAACGTAATGATCGACAACACTTGAGGATTCGAACAGATGTCCTTCATAGATGGGTTATCAGGCTACAACCAGATCAAGATGTTCTCCGACGACGAGAAGCACACATCTTTTCAAACACCATTGGGGGTATACTGCTATACGGTGATGTCCTTCGGATTGAAGAATGCAAGGGCAACATACCAGCGAGCCATGAACACAATTGTTTGCTTTCATTTACGCAAAACTGTGGAGTGCTACGTAGACGATATTGCAGTCAAAAGTCGTCTCAAGGGCAACCACCTCCAAGACTTGAGAACGGTGTTCGAAATAATACATGCACACCAACTCAAGATGAATCCAACCAAGTCTTTCATAGGAGTCTCCAGCGACAAGTTCCTTGGTTACGTTATCACTTCAAAGGGTATACGTTTGGACCCGAAGAAAGTGAAGGCTATTCTCGACATGCATCCTCCAATAAACCTTAAAGAGCTACGCGAACTACTGGGAAGGCTGGCCTATATCAAACGATTCATTTTGAACCTCTCCGGAAGATGTCAACCATTCACTAAGCTCATGAAGAAAGGCATATCTTTTGTCTGGACTGAACAATGTCAACGTGCATTCAATGATATCAAGGCATATCTTACAAGCCCTCAAGTACTAGTAGCTCCAATAAAGGGAAAGCCCTTCTTACTATATGTCCACGCCATGGATCATTCCCTTGGTACCCTCTTAGCTCAGAAGAATGAAGGCGGCCATGAACAGGCAATTTACTTCCTCAGCAGCACAATGGTGGGTGCCGAGCACAGATACCCATTCGTAAAGAAAGAATGTCTTGTACTAGTATTTTTTTATCCAAAAGACACGCCACTACGTGTCTGGGCAGACTATCGACATCATATCCAAAGTCAACCCTCTCGGAATACTCATGACTAAATCGGGTTCTCTCAATTCCCGTTTAGCTACATGGGCAATGCTATTAACCCCATATGATATGATCTTCGTCCCTCAGAAGACAGTAAAAGGTCAAGCATTAGCTGATTTCCTAGCAGCTCATCCGGTGCCGGAGTCGTCCAAACTCTACAACGAAATCCCCGACGAAGTGGTGGAGTCTAACACTGCAACTGAAAAAATCCCTATTTGGCAAATATTCTTTATCGGTGCATCAAAAATAGGGCCCAAAGGAAACATCGTGGCTGGAGTAGGTGTCGTGCTTGTGTCACCTGATCATCTGGTCATACACCGTGTATATTCTCTCGTGGAACCATGCGCCAATAATGTGGCCAAATATAATGCCCTAATAATCGGCCTACAACTGGCAAAGCAACTGGGAGTTGACTATCTAGAGGCTTACGACGATTCCAAGCTAATAGTTAGTCAGGTCCGAGGGGATTACGAAGTTCTCCACGAAGATCTCATCCCCTACCACAGAGCAACAATCGAGCTGGCATCTACTTTTGCTGGATTCTTCATCGAGCACGTGTCTCGACTACAGAATATAGAAGCAGATCCTCTAGCCGGGCTTGCTGCTTCCTTGACCGTTACTACCAATACTCAGTAGTCGATCACAGTGTCTGGTCGAGAATTATTCTGTGTGAAAGATGCCTTGTATATTCATCACAATTACGCAGCGAAAACAAACGTCGACGCTAAAGACTGGAGATTTTCTTTCATAGACTACGCTGTCTATGGAATCCTTCCCGAGGACCCAAAGAAAGTAGTATCCATCCAAAGGCGATCCCTCAGATTTTACTACGACACAGCTACCAAGATGCTATACCGACGCTCTTATGATGGGCTACTGTTATGATGCTTATCAGACACAGAAGCCAAGCATGCACTCCGGGAGGCTCATGATGGAGTTTGCGGTGTACATCATCTAGGTCCCAAATTATAAGACCGCCTCAAGCGAATGGGCTATTACTGGCCCACCATGATAGTGGATGCTGTTGAATATGCAAAGAAGTGTAGAGCTTGCCAGTTCCACGCTAATTTTATTCACCAACTTCGGAGTTTCTACACTAGACGACAGCATCTTGGCCGTTTGATGCCTGGGGCATGGACGTCATAGGACCAATCAGCCCGCCATCCTCCAAAGGATATCGGTTTATCCTGGCTATAACCGATTACTTCTCCAACTTGGCGGAAGCTATATCGTTCACTGAAGTGAAGACATCAAATGTGATCAGTTTTATCAAACATCAATTCATCTACCGCTTCGGTCTACCTCGTAGGATCATCCATGATAATGGTCCACACTTCGCAAGCCATGCGTTCTATCTATTCTGCCACAAGAATCGAATCCAGAATGTAGCCTCTACTGCCTACAATCCAACGGCTAACGGGATAGCAGAAGCCTTCAACAAAACCATTATAAAACTTCTCAAGGAGTTCGTGTCTTAAAACAAGCATGATTGGAACGAGAAGCTCGATGAATGTCTATGGGCCTATTGTACAATGGTCCGAACTCCAACAGAAAATATGCCATTCTCCCTGGTTTATGGAAGCGAAGCAGTTCTTCTCCTAGAAATCCAGATTTCTTCCCTTCGGGTAGCCCTAGCCAGCGAGCTTGCTACTAAAGAGGGCTACCGTCTGCGACTCCAAGAGCTCGAAGAGCTAGACGAAAAATGCCTATTATCTCAACAGCGTATTGAGCTATACCAAGCACGCCTTTCCAGAGCTTTCAACAAAACGTGAAGGAAAGGATCTTCCAAGTCGGTGATCTGGTCCTAGCAGTAAGAAGACCGATGGTCATGACGCACAAAACAAAAAAGAAATTCCAGCCTAAATGGGAAGTTCCTTTCGTCATAGAATCGGTGTATTCTAACGGTACGTACCGGCTGACCAAGCCTGACGGTGACTTACTTATGATGCCTATCAACGACAAGTTCCTGAATAAGTACTATGTGTAACCTTTTGTACATAATGTTCACATATGTTCAGTCATATAAATGTACAGTGTGATGTTTATATGATTCCAAAAAAAACTATCTAACTATTATCCGTATTTCAAGAGTCTTGAATACGCCCTGGATAATAGGCCTCTAAATATTTCCCTAGTGGAATCATTTCCGTTTTTGACTCTGTCCAAACTCGGTTTGACGAAAACAAATCACGTCCCTATTACCTCTGAATTGTTTTCCGATAATTATTTCCCCAGTGGAATGATCAAGTATTTTGCCACGTCCACATAAACTCTGAGCAAAGCATTCATCAAAGATAGTCATGTCCACACTACCTCTGAACTATCCACTCCTCCCTATTGCTATATATATCTTTCCACATCCATATTACCTCTTGTCAGATATAGAACATCCTCTGCTATTACGTCCATATTACCTCTACTGGCAGCTTCATTCAACTTATTATCATTATTCGAATCATTCGAATATAAAATGGATAATAGGTCCACATAAAATTTCCCCAGCGAAATACCTATCAGAAATGTCCTTGCTACGTCCACATTACCTCTAGCTTCGATATTTCATAAAATCACATTCACTTCTGAAAAGATTCTTTATTCAATACATAAACGTCTATCGAAAGACGAAAAAAAGGTACAAGATCCGTGATGGCCAAAAAAAGAAAAAAGAGAGGGTGGTCCCCCAGCGAGATACCATTTACACAAATGCGGGATTTGGCTCTCTAAATACAAGCACCACAGATATCACAAGCAAAGAGTGTAACACCCAGTTTTCTAAATGAGTTTAATTTTGAAATTTATAATTTTAATTATTTAATTTTGATATTTAAATAATAATATAATTTTTTGTAATTTTTAATCATTTTAAAACTATTTAAAAATTATGACTTGTGATTTTGATGTGCAGCTAGTGAAGCCCTAGAGACTGCTTGACCTAGAGCCTAACCATGTTAATAGGATGTTTTATTTGTCATTTTTAGCCTGAGGGCATTTTGGTCATTTTGGCCCCTTTAAATTATTTTGTTATTTAATGCATTGGTGATTGTTAATTTTGACTTTTCATAGGTGTGACTTTTGAGACCAACCTATCTGTTGACTTTTACCATAGTGAATTGGCTAGCATAGTGGGACCCTAATCTAACTTAAGTCGACTTGGTTTTGACTTGAGAGACTTAGCTCTTGAGAAAATTAGGAAGGATTTTAATGTTGGACTTAAGGCTAAGGTAGAGAGCCCATTGCTCATGTGACTTGGCCCATAGCCCAACATAGAGAAACCCTAACCCTAACTTTCATTGAGCAGCCACTATGACCTAATTTGAGGCCTATATAATCTATCTTGGTTCATTCTTGCCTCTTTTTACATCTCCTTCAATTTTGGCAAGAACAACGTTTGGCCCTTTTGCAAACTTTCTTAAATCTTTTATTTCAATTCACTTTTGAATCTAGTCTTTTGAATTAGGACCTAATATCACTCTATTTATTATTCATGGAGAGAAATCTCAAATTTTATGCAATTTGGGGCTTTTTGGCTTGATAGGAGGAATCCTTATTTTGGGTGTTTTCTTGAGGAAGAACAACCTATTTGTAATACTCTCTAAACCCATTAAATCTCTGATTTCCTTGCATATTTGGATAGCCCTAGGAGTCCCCTAGCTGCTAGCATAGGTTTGGTGTCGAGTTGTGTCCATTTCATGTCCGTATCGGACACGTATTATGACTTGTATAAATGTGTTTGATGAAATGTCTGTGAGGATTCTTTTTCTCTGTTTTTGAAAACTATTTGAACAAAAATGTTGTTTTTACTGTGTCTTCTGATTTCCTTATCCTAAAACCCATGTTTTTGTGTCGTGTCGTATCCATACGATGGCGTGGACACAGCCTCGTGCGCGGCTAGGGTTCTCCTGCTGCTCATGGTCTCGTGCTCACTGCACTGGCCACGTGGCGAGCTGTGGTTTGACACTGAGGTGGGGGCAGTGTCTGCGAACCTGGCCCCAAGTCGTATGTCCAACGACGTCGTGTCGGACACGTCAGGACTCGTGCACGAGTTTTACACTGGTTGTGTACGTACGAAGAATCCCCTCTAATACGATCCTCGTGTCCGCTGTAGACACAATATAGACTCGTGTCAGGGACTTGAAATCCTAGCCATATACCCCCTCTATGTGTGTGCATGAGCCCATGGGTGTTCGTGCCCTATGTTGTGCGCAATCGTGCACGACACGGCTGCACGATGCCAGGATTGTGTATTGATTCCCTGGTATTTAATTTCACTGTTTAGACACTTCATGTCCAGTTTCCTGGACACGAATGGACCTCCCATAACACGTGCTAATATAGGGAACATGTAGGTACACCTGATTTGAACTTTGATTTGGTTTTGTTTGATTCTCGGGTTCGAAATGGGGTTCACTGATACACAGTTCTATTAATTCGAATTTTGAATTTAAATTTGTATTTTCAACAGTTTGTTAATGTTTTAATCACCATCTTAATTCACTTACACCTGTATGAGAGTACTGAAATAATGGTTTAAGTTTTTGTGTTGAGAAATGGATTACGATTTGGTTTTGGGATGAGAAAACTGTCATTGCTCACTGAAATTTCCTGAGATTTCCTCACTAAATCATTCTTATTCTTTCGAATGTTTTAAAATCCAATTTCAATGATTAAGTTACATGTTTTCACATGTGTGATATCGATGAATATCTATTGGGATGTTGGGTTTTATGTGGAGACTTGTTTAGGATTTCGAAATGGGTTGATGTGTGCACTGTTTTGTAAAAACTGTCAAGTGCACACACTGTTTTCTGTAATTCCTAAGAATTCATCTACCACACACACTCCCTATCTAAACTATAAACCTGAAATCTTGTCACCCATTTCACTGCTTGCTGAGTTCCTAATACATTCAATGTCCTGTCATATTGCTCATGTTTCCATGTTCCTATTACACTTTCATACACCACACATGGTTGACATGTACACACACTCTAAAATTCATGAGACCATATTGTATCACATATACATTGAAACACACACACACCCCTCAATCTACATTCACTGTTAACCTTAGTTTAATTACAAAAAACTGAGTAGCTACACACACCCACATGTGCACACAAACTGAGATTCTATGATTCACTATCACACACATTATGTATACACCGTTGGAAATCTGAGTTTGCATACATAAATCTAAATTCCTGTCACATGTATCCTATTTACACTGTTCCTGGAAAACTGAATTTATGGTTTACATTCCTATATATAACTGAAAAACTGAAACCTTGGTTAAATTGCAAAATCTGAGTTTTATATTCACATCTATACACACTGTTTGAACCATGTGACTGAAAACTGAGATTTACATACCCTCTGTACACCTTGTTCATATGACACTCTCTATTGACACATTCCTATCTAAAGTCTGAGAACCACATTGGTTCATGACCACACACAAAACCTGAGACATTAAGCCCACACACACACATGTTTAGACACTCACACTAATCTGAAGTTGACACATTGTTCACACACACACTCTACACACATACACACATGCATGTGCATAATTTTTCCCCTAACTTCTACATGTGTATATATATATATATATATATATATATAACTTAATGTGATAATGTGATGTAATATAGATATTGCCTATTGACATATATATAATGTGTATATAGATATATGATAGAAATGTGTGTGTGACCTATAATATGTGAATATGGCTCATGGCCTAGGTGGCATAGCCTATGGCATATGGCCTTGTAGTATAGCCTATGGGTGTACTAATGTGCAGCCTTGAATATATAGAATATATACACGTGGTGTTGGGTTGTGCCAGTCTAGTGTGACTTGTGTATGGTGTGTATATGCTAGACTAGACTTGGTTAGGCTTAGTGAGACTTGTTTGGGTTAGGCTTGACCTAGTTGACCTAGTTTGACGAGTATAGTTGACTAGAGTTGACCAAGTGTTGACTTTAGTCTAGTTTGACCTAGACAGCATGCAGATGCATTATACATTTCATTTATCATCCCCTGTATATGTCTTGACTTGTGTTGCTCTAAATAGGAGTCAGATACCTCATCTCAGACAGTATATTCTCACAGACATTCATATACCAGGCGAGTACATTCTCTGATCATTTCATAACCTGCTTAGAATTATATTCCTGCTCTAGTTTACCTTATTTGATGCGATCACGATATTATCACGAATTGGTACTATATGGATCCCTACATTGAGATGCTATCCCCCTAGGGAGCATCGGATACATCATGTCGTATGTTTCATGTACATCATATATTCCTCGCTCTCATGTTATTCATGTTTCTCATGTGCTTCATGCTCGTTCATGCTCGCTCGTGTACTCTCATGTGCTTTCATGTTCGGTCATGTTTCTCGTGTATTTCATGTATAACCTACACTTTATGTGTACCCTTCATGGGCCTTCATGTGGAATTCATGTGCACTCAGTTCTGAGCCCTCATGTATATTTTATGTACACCCATCTATGGGCTTTCATTTGAAAATCATGTACGTAACATAACTTGTCTGGATCCTTATGTATTGATTGGGGTATGGGGGAGTATAAATAGTCATGTGAACAATTCCAAAGTAGTATAACCATTTGCGCCTCTTTAGTATATTCATGTGCAAATCCAGCCGTTCACATGTCGACTTTGTACTCTAAATCACTAGTTACTGGTAGCTCTCTACTTATAGTAGATATTTCCATTACAGTTCTCTCTCTATTTACATTATGTACTTCCTTTTAGTTTCATGCACTACAAGAAAATGCAAATTCTGCAACACAAGGAATATGTAGCCAAAAGCTAGATTTGTGTCGCCAAAGGGTTTCAGTGACACAATACGTTATGTCGCACATATGTCGCGATAGCCTTGTCTGGGAAAGTATATGGCGACATGAACACGCCATGTCGCGAAAAGTTACCTACTTTTGGCGACATCCCACACAATTTTTAAAAAAATTAGTTTCGACGACATGTGTGATTTATGTCGCAGAATGTTAGTATATTTGGCTACATAACACATGTCGAAAAAAATATTTTTTTGAATGTATAGGATATGACTTTCTGCTACACAATTTGTGTGATGTCGCAAAAGCTACTTTATACTGTTTATGTTTATTTATTGTAAGAAATAATATATATTTTTCTTTTTGCAGATATTTTTCAACATAGATATGCAAAAACCTTATTTCGAAATTAAATTATAAAACTAAAATTCATATTAAAAGAACTTAATAACGAAGAGCAACAAGTTGTACCCATAACATGATATCCAATATAATATCTTAAAACAGTTTTCCCATAAAATATTCCATTAATGCAAATATCTTAACAACTTCAAGTAATTCATTCAACAAGGCATGTAATGTATTCCACAAACGTATTGTATTCCAGCTTAGATAACTATAATGTAGACAAAAGTACATTAATTTACTGTCTTCCCAAAAAATTGTCCGAGTCTATTTCCAAAAAATTTGCCCGAGTCTCTTCCCAAAAAATTGACTTGTTGTCCATGTGATCCTGCAAACAAAAATTAAAGAAAACAAAATTGTAAGTAAAACAAAACAAAATATATAAAAGAATAAAATTTTATCTCTATAACTAATTACTATTAAAATATTTTTCTTGACTCTATATTATAATAACTGAAATAAAATACAAGAACACCAAGCTCTATCAAATTTTGATATTGCACAAAATAAAAGAATATTTAGAGAAAAAGTCAAACTCTAATAATACAAATATGGGTAAAAAGTATAAGCAATTAGAAGGTCTCCGGAACATCAAGACAGAAAAATAATAATAATTTCAATTAATTTGAAGGTTGTCCTGAAAGAATCATCCTAATAAAAATGACACTTGCATGAACACATACACATGATAAAGTTACAAACATGAAACGGATACGAATACGAATACAAGATACATGAGACAAATATTTTAAAATATGGGTACCCAAGCATAAGAACAATCAAGATAGAGATATACCCAAAAGAAGTTGCTGCCTAGCATCCCTCAGGTGAATCCTCCCCACATTGATCCGACGAAAGTAACCCACATCTCATCAACACCGCTTGAAACTTTTCAAGTTTCTCGTTCTGTGCACTAATTTGTTGTTGTTGCGCCTCAAGTTGCTGTTGTTGAGTTTCATTGAGTTCCTTGAGTGATGTTAACTCCTCTCTTAGGATAATTGCTTCCTCACAATGGGGCTTACGGCCCACACCATATCCTCTCAAGTAACTCAATTTCTTTCCAAGCACTGCTACCGACATTTCTTCTTCTGACATTGGGACTGCATTTGGTTGAGAACACATAGTTTGCAAATTTTCAAGCTCACCCTAACATTTAAAAGGAACATAATTAGTTACATTACAAAGAAAATCTTAATTACTTACTAGTAACTTCTTTTTTAGTTTTAGGCAATAGTCAAACAACAAAATATATGATAGACTTGCGTGTTTCTTCATACACTTAGGATCCAACCAGTCATCTTTCTTCTTACTCCAATGAGATTCCTTGAAAAAATCTACAAAGTGAGGCATCTCCACCTAATTTCATGGATATGAATAAGTAAATAAAATATATAATAAAAATTAATCTAGAAATTGTAAAAAAAAAAGGTGTCAACCTTCGTGGACATTGTTGCTGCAAAGTGAGGCATCTCCACCTAATTTCATGGACATTGTAAAAAAAATTAATCTGGAACGTGCTACTACGTTTTGTTCTGATCGCTTCTACAACATGAAATCAAAACAAAGGGTGAAAAGATAACCAAGTGGTTTACTTATTAACAATCACAAAATAAAAAGAATTCTGCTAAACCCATTCCTAGAAGCAGGGTGAAAAGATAACCAACATGGAAAGTCTTTCAAATGTCTGAAAGCATTCTGTTTTTACCAATTCCTGTTATCAAGCTAAGAGAAACCCATTCATAATTATCAAGGTAAGCTAAACCCATTCCTGGAAGCATTCTGCTTTGATATACTCATCAAGTTATCAAGGCAAGCTAAACCCATTCCTGGAAGCATTCTGCATTCTGTCAAATGTCTGAAAGCATTCCTGGAAGCATTCTGCTTTGATACACTCATCAAGTTTTCACCCATTACTTGGCAATAATGGGACACCACAGCCATTGTTGGCAAGAACACTTTAATCTATTCAACTCAACTGTAAGCCATTCCTTTCAAAACCACTAAGTAAATACATTAATCCTCTTTTGCTTTCTCACTCATCAAGTACTCAAAAATACACGGATTCTAAGGGTAGTTAAAACAAATTACCATGTAGAAATTGTAAATGTAGTAAGTTTTTTGCACGAACTACTAAAAATGGATAATAAAAAGCTCCATAAGAAATTCCTGTGCTACTAAACTACTAAAATGGTATGTAACTGTAGTTGGAAGACAATAATAGGAATATAAAGTAATTGAGCAGCATATACCTTAAAATTTTTATTTGTTGTCCAAACCCGATCAATCATATACTCCCAATCCTCTTGTGAAACGCCTTTATACGGTTTGCTTCTCGGTATCTGGATTTATGTAATTCTTAAAATTTCCTCTTTTACTCTGATTTCTTTATCTGGATTTATGTAATCAAGAAGATCTAAAACACTAAAAAAAATAGTTCTTTCTCTCAAGATATATACGTTTATAGCAGCTTTAAGCAAAGAATTTTTTCTTTACTTTCCAAATGACAAACTAGCCAGTAGTAACATTTTGCAATTTTATATCAAGTTATCATAATTATAAACGCTAAATAGCGTTTGTTTTAGTATAGAAACAAAAAAATAGAGATCTTTTGTAACTTGCAACAATTGTGCTAAACTAGCTGTCCCTATTCTATAAGCACCTTGGGATTCCGAGCGGCTGGGCCACACAAGTTTATTTGTTTTGGCCATTTGACAATGAAACAGGAGAAAGGGTAAGGAGATTAAAAAGTATCCCATGGTAAGATCTTAAGACTTGTGTTTTTTTTTCCTTCACATTTTGTATATGCTAACCTAGGGTTTAATTACCTTCTCTTCACCAAAGAAAAATTGAAAAAGATGTTTCAAATGTGCAATCTAGATTCAAGTTAATGGATCATAGAATGCTGGCCTAAGTAAATTCTCCAGGAAAAACAGACATTTAATCGACAATGCTACGTGAAACTATAGATAAAATGCTGAGATTATAGAATGACATGTAATTACTGGTTACGAAGACGTTGGTACACTGAGATGGATATATCGTCCAGGCCACTTGCTGGCCTAAGGTCCCTGAGAAATTGATCGCAGATTCAAAATTCTCTCTGCTAGTCGAATGGCCTCCTCTGCAATCTGGCTTTCGTATCGTCCATCGCTGTTAAAAGGAAATACATGACATGTAAGAATCAGTGATATACTTGACTTCTCCCAATAGGATTGTAAGAATTCACCAAATTCTTGGTGTAACTCGATTTTTAGTCTGCAATCTTAAATCTTGAACTTGATTTACAAACAATTGAACAACTCTGGATGAAGAATGAAGAAACAATTTGGACAGGAAAACTAATTATTATTATTGACGATTCTCATCTTTTTTATTGCTATGCTTATTAATATCCAAACTGGTGTTTATCAAATGCTGCATATACTCACTCTTGTTTGTAAATATTGTTCGTCAACACTCGTCAATGTCATAGAGATGCATTAAAAAAGGTACAATATATCCAAATTTTTGTACATAAGCTGCTATAAAAGAAATAGAGGGAATGGTTGAGAGACCTGATTGAGCAAAATAGAAGAAACGATTCATGTAGCAGAACCCAAAATTTTTGGATAGTCTTTTAGAATATACAAATAATAAACCAAAAGTGAAAGTTAGAGTACTAAAGAACAACACTTTTCCTTTATGGAAAGAAAAGAAGGTGAAATACACCCAGTCAAAAATAAAACTTTAAAAAATAGTCATAATGCATTAAAGATATTAAAAGAAAGGTGAAACTCAGGACTACAAGTCACAATGAAAAAAACTGAATACAATTAGAACCTTATACAACTTTTGCAACTATTCAACATGAGTCAGTTTTGAAACTATTCAGAAAATTTTGTTAGAAGTAAAATGTACGAATAAAATATTGAAGACAAAATATAAAGAAAATAGACATATAAATAGGTGAGCTTTTCTTTAGTTGTTTAAGCTTTTCTTCAGTTGTATCAAAGGCAACAAATCAAAACCCCATACTTTTTATAATACCCACAACCATAAACCAGTGTTCATAAGAGGCAGTGTTCAACAGAGGCAATCTATAACTTCATAAGAGACAACGCTCATGAAAGGAAATTTGTAGAACTTAATTTCAATTTGTAGAATCAAAAATAAGAATCCGTACCTTCGAATTAGTTCAATAGTGAGAAATTTTGTCAACATGCACTTTATTATCTAAAAGCAATATTCCTTACTCTACATACGTTTTTTTATCTAAGAGCAACCACATACATGCGTGGGTAGGGAGTGAGTGTTCAGTGTTGTCTGTAGGGTACTGCATTAGGCTTAGGCAGTTTGCAGACTGCAGGAAACTTGAATGCAGGTGTCCTAGAATTAAGAGAATATCAGAGGAGTTATAAGAAGTGGTTTACCTGTGCAGTCAATGAGTGATATGCAATTCAGTTGCAACTGCAAGTATCTACAGAATTGAGGTTGAGTAGGCTGCAGGCAATGCTCATTAGATGTATACCTGCAGCTGGAACCCTGTGAGTATGCAGCTACTGTAGTACAGATTTGCAGACCAGATGGCAGTGCAAGATGCAACTGCAGTCTGGAACCCTGTGAGCAGAAGAGGAAACCTGTAGGTGGAACACGATGGCAGTTCAAGAGTGTGTAGCTATATCCTCATTCATAATATGTTAATATAGATCATATGAACAAATTAAAAAAATAATGAGAATTGAATGAGAGTCAATTGTGTATTTTCAGAACAATATTGGTTGCACTATTGCAGTTGTATATTAGTGAAAATATCATTTAAATATTGGTCGCACAATTACAGAATCTTGGTTGCACTATTGCAGTTGTATATATTTAAATATCATTTAAATGGAAGACAATCTCAGACTTGAGTCTAACGTGTATTTTCTAATGTAGACCCATGTATACAAAGTGAAATTGGAACTTGGTGGATTGACCCGTTATGGTTTGAACAGAAACACAGATTTGAAACTTGGTTTTCCTGCAAAATTTTCGTGTAAACAGAAAAACACAAAGTATTGGGGTTCTCTAAGAGTTTGCATAAACACATGTACCTCCATTGGGAATTTGGATCATCTCCTCTACGGAATTCATAGAGAGAACACTGCAGCAATGTCAACCGTTGAGATTGCCATGTACAAGAAAGAACTGTCCTGGAAAACCCTTAAAATATGGTCAAATCCACACCTAAAAGAAATGGTAAATTTATAACCAGGAAGACCTTGGGTGGCAAGGAGTAAAAATTTTGTTAATGTATAAATTACTTTATCATCCATTTCAAAAATGGTTTTCTTGAGATTGTGCTTTTCTGGTTGTACAATTTGGATTAGGAAGTGCATCAATAGTTCTATAATTAGTAATCATGCAGTTTCTACAAAATTGTTTGACATGTTATCAAACAAGCCCGTTTCATTTTATTACCATGCATACATTAATGTTATTGCAACTAATGTGAATGCTTACTCATTTCACTGCCTCAGTTTTTCATGTAAGGTTTGCAAATTCTTTTGTCCTTAAATATAATTGAAAATATTTCCCTATTCTCTCTTAATGATGCATCTGCATCCTTTCTAGGCTTCATACATACCCATGCCTGATAATTGTCAAAACATCTAACATAGAAACATGAATAGTAATTATAAAAAAGACAGGCGAAACAGACAAATATAAAGAACACACGGTCATCTTCAGCTTATACTTCAATCAAATGTAGTAGATGTTACTTTCTTCTCTGTTTATTTGCTTCACATGAAATCTTAATTCTCACTTGCTCTTGTCTCATGAAGTGGATCAAGAAATGTTTGATAACTTAAGTTATATGCCTAGTTCATAAGAGAGGAACATGAAATGGGAGGTAGGCAAGAAAAAGAATGAAGGTTCGAATTTTATAAGATGCATTCTCTTTACCATAAAATAAACATCTCATCTATCCAGATAGATATAGGTTGATTTGGCAGAACTCGACGGTTCCTAGTGTTCTCTTTTCTACTCAACATTGTGGATGCTACTTCCACATACAAAAAAATGTTTCTATCAAGCATGGCTGGACTAATTTGTATAGCTCATAAAACCTCAACATACCATCCACTTACTAAAACAGAGAAAAATATTTTAGAAATTCACAGCAGAGTATATCTAATATAGGTTCCAAAATTACTAAGCTTAAGAGGAGAAAGGAAACAGGTTATAAAAATCTTATTGCTGATGACCTCAGTGCCACATACCTCAGACCAGCATATAAATATAATTATGATATTCCTGACTTCTTATTCTTGTTTAGATACTGCAATATCTACAAATAAAATGCCAGAATTCATTATGTAGGATTCAGTTCTCCCTGTCCATGACTTAAAGGTTTTTGGTAATAAGCACACGATGCCAGATATCACCAGATTTTGCTCTGGCCTTTCAGGACAAACTAGGAGAAACTGGGTTAGAAACGAACTTACATGACAACAAGACCGAAACAGTTGGTTAGTGACAACAAGTCCCCAGAGAAGTTGTTGTTTTGCATTTTCCTACAAGAGTTTTCACAAATCCATTTAAAGGAACATGAGTAAGAGACTCACAATGTAATCAGATTTTGGATTAGCCCTTGTTCCCGAGGAATCATGCTTGAGAGTTTATTACTGGACAAATCAATACAATGAACAATTTGTCAAGAAAAGAAGTTAGTCAGTAAAGTTCTAAAATTCAAGCAGAAAAATAAAGTCCTGATCTTCAAAAATATGAAAATTACATCTCCACAACACTTCTTAAATTTCCAAACTCGGCTGCAATGTATCCAAAGATGCAATTTTTGCTCATGTTTCCACAACAACAACAAAGAAGAATATCTAAAGTAATATAAAAGAGAAAAATATTCACAATCAAATTATATATTACAAAAAGACAGATACAAGAGATGTTCTAAATCGCCAGGTGAGGAAGGTATTAGCCTACTGATATTGTTGGATGATACATCACTGCAAAACCAATGTTTGTTTAAATTTGATATGAACACATCTTATTTCACAAACTTATGAAGTAAAACCTAGGTGCTTACTACTTCGATTGTTCAATCAGTATGGGTCCCATACCAGTGTATAAAGACATGCCTAGAACTTAGAAATACATAGATTTTCACTTCATCTATTATATCATAACGAAATGGAATAAAAAAATAGAAGTGCAGATAGATATACAAACTCATCACATGCAAGCAACTGTTGAATTAATAAGGCTTACAACACCACTATCTGAATGCTTCTCCATGGAGAAATTTTTATAATTTATAAAAATTGAGGCAGATCTTAAAGAAAGTTGATTCCATGAATGTTATCCATAAAAAAATTACATAAGAGTAAACATAAAGAAATACTCTATAAAGAAGGCATGTAAAAAAGAAGCATTTTAAGGAGTATATCTTATATTCGTCATTTTTAGAGTTTTATATGTGAAGAAGCAAGGATATGAGTTCCCTAGATAGTCACAGTAAAAATAAAACAAATATAAAGTAGGTCAATTACCTTGATTATTAGAAAAGGAACTAATACATAATATTTGGTATTTCACAGAGGAATCTTTAAATTGAACGGGTCCTTTTTCAGTTGCATAAGTCATAGATATATACTTTTTTCCAATAGCTAAAAATAAATGACGCCCAGATAATGAGAGAGACCAAACCTCTGAATCTACAGTTTGTGTATCCAACATTTCCACTCTCCATATCCTAAAACATCAACTTTTGTCCATAGTTCCAGTAATTACTTTCCCTGCAATACCAAATAGTTTACTTGCATATGACATTATTGATAACGGGCATAATTAGTTCCATTAGACGGTACAAAGTTTGAGACATAGATAACGTAGCTAAAAATGACTCCGAGGAAGCATGGAGGGCCTAAAGTCCACGATTACCTAGCAGTAATCAAAATTAATACAAAAGTAAACACATTCGCATAACCAACCTTGAACTAAAGTCCTAATCTTGAGGAATCTAGATTAGAAGTTTATAACAAAAAATTGCATGTGCACATCAGCTACAACACTATCATTGTCTCGGAGAGCTGTTAAGTGTTCCATAGCATATGTATATAGGTTCTAAGTAAGTTCATAGTTCAATTAATCAAGATAGTTTAGTCAAATGGACATAACAAATAATAAAAATGGTCCAATCTGAACACTCCATGATTCATAGACATTAACACAGCTATAATAGTCCAAGCTGAATATGTTTGGCACAACAAAATGCATAGTTTGGGGGTGATCCATTCCCCTCCCCTACTATTTGTAAAAGCTCAAATCATTATTCATTTTTGAAATGAACAAACATTAGTGAGGGATTACATGACCAAAAATCGACCTCTCTTCGGCCCTGATGCACGCTCCACCCTTTGCATCGCTTACCAGCCTCCGCGTAGCTTACCTGGGTGTCCCCTACATATACCATATAATAAAACCTAATAATATTCTCAACCCTCACAAAATTAAGCTACTAAAAAATATTAGGGCAAGAAACTCACGGTTAATGGAGGAGGGAACCTCTCGTTCGAACTTTACGACAGAGATGGGGAAGGGACTGATGGCGCACGCAAGAGAGATCGCTGGGAGAGAGAGAGATTGATGGTGCACGCAAGAGAGATCGACGGGAGAGAGAAAGCGCACGAGCGACGTCTGCGACCGAGAGCGGGAGAGAGAGAGAAAGGGGCTGGGGGTTCTTAGTTTTTTTAATTTGAGGGAATATTTAGTTTTGGTTTCTTATTAGATGTGTTTTTCTAATTTTATTTATTAAAAAATATATAAATGCTTTCCTGACATATGTACATGTCGCCAAAGATGCAGTGCCTTTTCTGCGACATGTGCATGTCGCCATATCTAGTGGATTTTTGGCGGCTCCAAAAATTAGCTTTCCTCCATAAAAATTTGTGAATATTCCACGACATGCTAAAATTGATGTCGCCAATACATATAAAAATTAGCTTTTGGGGACATAAAAGACTATATGTCGCTAAAGTGTGTTGCTAAAACTGTCATTTCTTGTAGTGATGTATCGTACTCTCTTATATGTTTATATTTTCTAACCTAATATGATCTGCGTGAAATTTATTGTGCTCGCTCCCATCCTGACTGGACCTGTTAAAAATTTTACAGAGGATGATGAGGAACCCTGCACCTCTTACTATGGAGCTTGCCTAGATGACACTTGCGACCTGGACCCCTAGGGAGGTTCAGGTAGTTGTTGAGGATGATACCCATCTATAGTATAGATAGTCTAGACTGTTCCTTATTTTTATGTTAGTAGTTGTCTGGATTCAAAGTTGTATTATTATGGAGATGTTGAGACTTATGTTATTTCATTTCTGTTATACCTCAGTTGAGGATTTCCTTATCTATTCCATCGTGCTGGATTCTACCTTAAATTGTGATTGAGTTGTTCCTCTGTGATTGGCCTCCTTTTGGAGAGTATTTTATATTATATTAGTTAAAGTTCATGACCTAGAACAGCGTTCTACCGCCGATACTGTGACGTAGGTTGGGCGTTGTTACATACTCGTACCCTCACAGTGGGTGCGGGTCGTGACACCTTTTTAGTGGCGGCCCATGCAGGTCGAGTTTGTGTAGTGATATTCGAACTAGAGTATCACCACAGCCTGCAGTAGGACAGGGATTATTCTTGAGGTACTCAGTCACATTAGGAAATACTCTTAACTGAATTCCTGCCATCTAAATTCCTGTTGAAGATTGCTTCCTTGAAATAAATGCCCTTCCTTGAATTATTGTTTCTATCTCAGTATTGATTCCTTGTTTAATCTGTCTTCAGGATGGTGATTGAGACACGATCGCATCGCTCTGGCCCAGCAGACGCTGGTGAGAGGCCTACCACCCCTCGCTCGATTGTGGACGCTGGGACCATAGCACCTCATGTTCCTGCTCATATAGGAGCTTTTGCAGCTTTTGTGAGTGTACCTCCACCTGTCCGAAGGTCTTTCTCCGTCATTCCGGATATGTATCAGCAGTTACCTTCAGGGACAGTAGATGCGGCTTAGATGTTTACCCTTTTTAAACGATTCTTGGAGACTTAGCAGTAAAGCCAGTCTGCTGATTTCTGACAGAGCATACAAGATACTCACCAGTTGGTCAGGACGACAGTAGAGCTGGTGGCTGCTCAGCCACTTGGAGGTCAGATGCAGCCGTATCAGCCGAGGACTCCAGACATCCAATTATTTAAGAAGATGGGACCCTGGGACTTCAAGGGTATAAAGGGTATCATATACGCTAACGATTGGATAGAGCACATTGAGGAGATATTCCGATTAGCACAGATAC
The DNA here is from genome assembly GCA_029216955.1 of Iris pallida. NCBI lineage: Eukaryota > Viridiplantae > Streptophyta > Magnoliopsida > Asparagales > Iridaceae > Iris > Iris pallida. The sequence goes on from JANAVB010040619.1 coordinate 10,064,810, forward strand.
CAGCTGGATTACATATCGAGGTAGCAGCCAGTCAGATGCAGGACTAGGCTCGTACTTGGTACCAGACGGACCCGAGGGTTGGTACAGCCGGTCAGACTTGGGCAACGTTCAAGAAACTGTTCAAGAAGAAATTCTTTCCTGATACAGCACTCAGTGCGTTGGAGGCACAGTTCGAGAGTTTGGTTCAAGGGAACCAGACCGTTGAGGAATATGCCGTAGAGTTCTGCCGTTTGGGCAGATTCGTTGAGGATCTTACTGAGGCCGGAAAGATGAGGAGGTCCCGCAGGGGTTTGATCAGGGAGATCAGGTCGTATACCAAGAGCGGCCGTGATGCCACTTTCGAGCAGATTCTGGTAGGAGCCATGGCAGTGGAGGACGATCTTGGGCTGAAGAAGAAGAGGACGCAAGACACTCAGGGAGCTAGTGGCAGTGCGGGCCCGGCCAAGAGGCCCCACCTACAGATTCAGCAGCAGTATTTGCAGCAGATGCCCTACCTAAAGATTCAGCAGTAGTATCAGCAGCCGAGGGTCCACTTTCAGCTGTGGTAGTTTCGGGACCGTGTACCCTTTCAGCAGCCATAGCAGCCACAAAGGCAGCAGCAGGCCCCGGGACAACAGCTTGTCATTATTTGCCCCTTTTGTAAGAGACCAGGGCACGATTGGGGCAAATGCCGGAAGAGGCTGGGCAGATGTTTACTTTATGGAGGATCCGATCATCGGCTGAGAGAGTGTCCTCAGTCATTTGGACAGACAGTTCAGAGAGCAGGAGCTAGGGCTCCGGTAGGCCAGCTGAAGGGATTACCCTTACCGACTCAGCAGCAGAGGTACATGCAGTATCAACAGTAGGCCAGGGGAGGCCAGTAGGGGCGAGCTTTCGCCAGGTCAGTCGAGGATGTATATACCATTGGAGATCTAGTTGCAGGTCAGTCGAGGATGTACATACCATTGGAGGTCAGTAGAGTTCTTATGTATGTTTGATTTTTCTTCTGAGATAAATCATATGGGCTAGGTTACCTCGGTTATGGGATCTAGAATCTTCGATAGTCGTGTTAGCTGGCATAGTGAGGAGATATAGTCGGATTTAGGACATATTTCTCGGGTGTGGGAATTTAAGATTTTTCTGCCAAGCATGCGGCAATGCAAAAATTTTAAATACCATAATTCTAGAGGTATGTGCCTTAGTCAAGGATTATGTGATTATCGTAGCCTTATTCACTAGCGTGACGAAGATTCTGAGTATCATGATTTTGGACAGACGTATATGATTGTCGAACTATGTGATTTTGAGACTATGATTGTGGAGGTATTTGACCTAGAAGTAGTACTACCATCTTAAATTTCGAGGACAAAATTTTCCTAAGGTAGGTAGACTTGTAACACCCAATTTTCTAAATGAGGGTAATTTGGAAATTTGTGATTTTAATTATTTAATTATGATATTTAAATAATAATATAATTTTTGGTAATTTTTAATCATTTTAAAACTATTTAAAAATTATGACTTGTGATTTTGATGTGCAGCTAGTGAAGCCCTAGAGACTGCTTGACCTAGAGCCTAACCATGTTAATAGGATGTATTATTTGTCATTTTTAGACTGAGGGCATTTTGGTCATTTTGGCCCCTTTAAATTATTTTGTTATTTAATGCATTGGTGATTGTTAATTTTGACTTTTCATAGGTGTGACTTTGGAGACCAACCTATCTGTTGACTTTGACCATAGTGAATTGGCTAGCATGGTAGGACTCTAATCTAACTTAAGTCGACTTGGTTTTGACTTGAGTGACTTAGCTCTTGAGAAAATTAGGAAGGATTTTAATGTTGGACTTAAGGCTAAGGTAGAGAGCCCATTGCTCATGTGACTTGGCCCATAGCCCAACATGGAGAAACCATAACCCTAGCTTTTCATTGAGCAGCCACTATGACCAAATTTGAGGCCTATATAATCTCTCTTGGTTCATTCTTGCCTCTTTTTACGTCTTCTTCAATTTTGGCAAGAACAAGGTTTGACCCTTTTGTAAACTTTCCTAAATCTTTCATTTCAATTCATTTTTGACTCTAGTCTTTTGCATTAGTACTTAATATCACTCTATTTATTGTTCATGATGAGAAATCTCAGATTTTGTGCAATTTGGGGCTTTTTGGCTTGATAGGAGGAACCCTCATTTTGGGTGTTTTCTTGAGGAAGAACAACCTATAGGTAACACTCTCTAAAACCATTAAATCTCTAATTTACTTGCATATTTGGATAGTCCTAGGAGTTCTCTAGCTGCTAGCATAGGTTTGGTGTCTAGTCATATTCCGTGTCCGTATCGGACACGTATCATGACTTGTATCCATGTGTTTGAAGAAATATCTGTGAGGATTCTTTTTCACTGTTTTTGAAAAGAATTTGAACAAAAATGTTGTTTTTAATGTGTCTCCTAATTTCCCTACCCTAAACCCATGTTTCTGTGTCGTGTCGTGTCCATACGATGGCGTAGACACAGCCTCGCACGCGGCTAGGGTTTCCCCTGCTGCTCGTGGTCTCGTGCTCACTGCACATGCCACATGGCGATCTGTGGTTGGACACAGAGGTGGGGGCAGCATCTGCGAAACTGTCCCCCAAGTCTCGTGTCCAATGGCGTCGTGTCGGATACGCCAGGACTTGTGCACGGGTTTTACACTGGTTGTACGCGCGCGGAGAATCCCCTCTGATACGATCCTTGTTTCCGCTGTAGACACAACGTGGACTCGTGTCAGGGACTTGAAACCCTAGCCCTTTACCCCCTCTACGTGTGTGCATGAGCCCATGGTTGTTCGTGTCCTATGTTGTGCGCAATCGTGCACGACACGGCTGCACGAGGCCAGGATTGTGCACTGATTCACTGATATTTAATTTCACTATTTAGACACTTTGTGTCCAGTTTCCTGGACACGAATGGACCTCCCATGATACGTGCTAATATGGGGAACATGTAGGTACACCTGATTTGAGCTTTGATTTGGTTTTGTTTGATTCTCGGGTTCGAAATGGGGTTCACTGATACACGGTTCTATTAATTCGAATTTTGAATTTAAATTTGCATTTTCAACTGTTTGTTAATGTTTTAATCACCATCTTCATTCAATTACACCTGTATGAAAGTACTGAAATGATGGTTTAAGTTTTTGTGTTGAGAAATGGATTACGATTTGGTTTTGGGATGAGAAAACTGTCCTTGCTCACTGAAATTTCCTGAGATTCTTCACTAAATCATTCCTATTCTTTCGAATGTTTTAAAATCCAATTTCAATGATTAAGTTACATGTTTTTACATGTGTGATATAGCTGAATATGTATTGGGATGTTGGGTTTCATGTGGAGACTTGTTTAGGATTTCGAAATGGGTTGATGTGTGCACTGTTTTGTGAAAACTGTCAAGTGCACACACTGTTTTCTGTAATTCCTGAGAATTCATCTACCACACACACTCCCTATCTAAACTATAAACCTGAGATCTTGTCACCCATTTTACTGTTTGCTAAGTTCCTAATACATTCAATACCCTGTGACATTGCTCATGTTTCCATGTTCCTATTATACTTTCATACACCACACATGGCTGACATGTACACACACTCTAAAATTTATGAGACCATATTGTATCACATATACATGTAAACACACACACACACCCCTCAATCTACATTCACTGTTAATCTTAGTTTAATTACAAAAAACTGAGTAGCTACACACACCCACATGTGCACACAAACTGAGATTCTATGATTCACTATCACACACATTATATATACACTGTTGGAAATCTGAGTTTGCATACACAAATCTAAATTCCTGTTACATGTATCATATTTACACTGTTCCTGGAAAACTGAATTTATGGTTTACATTCCTATATCTAAATGAAAAACTGAAACCTTGGTTACATTGCAAAATTTGAGTTTTATATTCACTTCTATACACACTGTTTGAACCATGGGACTAAAAACTGAGATTTATATACCCTATGTACACCTTGTTCATATGACACTCTCTATTGACACATTCCTATCTAAAGTCTGAGAACCACATTGGTTCATGACCACACACGAAACCTGAGACATTAAGCCCCCCCCCCCACACATACACATGTTTAGACACTCACACTAATCTGAAGTTGACACATTGTTCACACACACTATCTACACACATACACACATGCATGTGCATGATTTTTCCCCTAACGTCTATATATATATATATATATATATATATATATATATATATATGTAATATATGTAATATATTACATATATATGTAATATATATATATATATGTATATGTAATATATAATATATATATATATATATATATATATATATATATATATATATATATATATATATATATATATATATATATATATATATATATATGTAATATATAACTTAATGTGATAATGTGATGTAATATAGATATTGCCTATTGACATATATATAATGTGTATATAGATATATGGTAGAAATGTGTGTGTGACCTATAATATGTGAATATGGCTCATGGCCTAGGTGGCATAGCCTATGGCATATGGCCTTGTAGTGTAGCCTATGGGTGTACTAATGTGCAGCCTTGTGTATATGGAATATATACACATGGTGTTGGGTTGAGCCAGTCTAGTGTGACTTGTGTATGGTGTGTATATGCTAGACTAGACTTGGTTAGGCTTAGTGAGACTTGTTTGGGTTAGGCTTGACCTAGTTGACCTAGTTTGACGAGTATAGTTGACTAGAGTTGACCAAGTGTTGACTTTAGTCTAGTTTGACCTAGACAACATGCAGATGCATTGTATATTTCATTTATCATTTCCTGTATATGTCTTGCCTTGTGCTGCTCTAAATAGGAGTCAGATACCTCATCTCAGGCAGTATATTCTCACAGACATTCATATAGCAGGCGAGTACATTCTCTGATCATTTCATAACTTGCTTAGAATTATATTCCTGCTCTATTTTACCTTATTTGATGCTGTCACGATATTATCACGAATTGGTACTATATGGATCCCTACATTGAGATGTTATCCCCCTCATGAGCATCGGATACATCATGTCGTATGTTTCATGTACATCATGTATTCCTCACTCTCATGTTATTCATGTTTCTCATGTGCTTCATGCTCGTTCATGCTCGCTCATGTACTCTCATGTGCTTTCATGTTCGGTCATGTTTCTCGTGTATTTTATGTATAACCTATACTTCATGTGTACCCTTCATGGGCCTTCATGTGGAATTCATGTGCACTCAATTCTGAGCCCTCATGTATATTTTATGTACACCCATCTATGGGCTTTCATTTGAAAATCATGTACGTAACATAACTTGTCTGGATCCTTATGTATTGATTGGGGTATGGGGGAGTATAAATAGTCATGTGAACAATTCCAAAGTAGTATAACCATGTGCGCCTCTTTAGTATATTCATGTACAAATCCACCCGTTCACATGTCGACTTTGTACTTTAAATAACTAGTCACTGGTAGCTCTCTACTTATAGTAGATATTTCTATTACAATTCTCTCTCTATTTACATCATGTGCTTTCTTTCAGTTTCATGTATCATACTCTCTTGCATGTTTATATTTTCTAACCTGTTATGATCTGCATGAGATGTATTGTGCTCGCTTCCGTCCTGACTGGACCTGTTGAAAATTTTACAGAGGAAGATGAGGAACCCTGCACTGCTTACTATGGAGCTTGCCAAGATGACACGCGCGACCTGAACCCCTGGGGAGGTTCAGGCAGCTGCTGAGGATGGTACCCATGTATAATGTAGATCGTCTAGGCTGTTCCTTATTTTTATGTTAGTAGTTGTCTGGATTCAGAGTTGTATTATTATGGAGATGTTGTGACTTATGTTATTTCATTTCTGTTGTACCTCAGTTGAGGATTTCCTTATCTATTCCATCGTGCTATATTCTACCTTAGATTGTGATTGAGTCGTTCCTCTGTGATTGGCCTCCTTTTAGAGAGTATTTCATATTATGTTAGTTAAAGTTCATGACCTAGAACAACGTTCTACCGCTGACACTGTGGCGTAGGCTTGGCGCTGTTACGTACTCGTACCCTTATAGTGGGTGCGGGTCATGACAAAGAGTGGAGCGAATGCATTCTGTTTATTCAAAGTCAGTTACATTCACAGGACTACATCTCATAGCAAAACAGAAAGTTCTTCGTCTATTCGCTCAGGCAAGAAGTTGGAGATTACATCCGATGCCCGGAAGAAGTGAAACATAAAGCTAAAAACAGACAAAAATACCAAGACGAAATACGGACATTTATGGGAACCCGCGGTTCCTAGCTATGGCGAGGCATATACCATTCTTTCAACCATTTCGCATATGAGGGATCCATTTGATCAAGGCCCTCAGCAGGAGCAGGAAGGTCAGAGCCCCCAGTCCCACTACTCTGAGGATGGTGCTCCTCCTTTACAGCAGCTTCACTCATGGGAGTAATTCCTTCTCCGACGGGTGCCGACTCTTCTTCTTCCTCAATTTTTGGCACCATCTCCTTCTTGACAAATGGCGACTCTTGTTTTATGAAAAGAGGCAGAATCTCCTCCTTCACCACAGTCTCAGCCTTCGGCATGGATACTGCAAGAGTCACGGACAGAAAGACAGTCAGGCTTAGAAAATCGTAGAAAAAAACTATGTTCTGAAAGGTTTCTATGCGCCCAAAAAGCTATACGCCCAAAGGGATATGCGCCCAATACAAAGACATGTGGACGCATAAACACACGGACAGTTGGTGGGCACATAACGTGACACAGCATAAAGGGCGCATAATATGGCAACACGCGGGCGCATAACGCAACGCAGTGCTGGCGCATGACTTCTGTGAGCACATAGTAATGCCCACAAAAGTATGTTGTCCAAGGCACAAGCGTCCGGGCAGAAGAAAAGTCTGAGCGTCACAAATTAACGTTCGAGACTTTGTTTTTTGAAGCATGCCCTCACCCAGAATCGGGTCCTAGACTACCGAAGACTCCGCAGCAGGAGGAGAGCTACCCGACGCCGCCCCCTTGCCCTTCGTGGATCTTTTGGCAGCCTTGGAAGACATGATTCTCAAAGAAAGAAGACGAAGAGTTTTTCTAAAAAATTCAAAGAGAAAGAAATAATAAATTTTCTCTCTCTCTCTCTCCCAGGGTCTATTTACAGGCACGGGCCACTTCCTATGCACCCACAAACAGTATGCGCCCATTATGGTGTTTGTGCCCACTGCAACCTATGCGCCCACGTGAAGGATCAGCTACCTGCGTACTATGCGACTGTCTCTAGCTGACATGGATGACGTATAAAGGATGGACCGCTTCAAATTCTGTTCTGATGAATCTGTCAGTTCGGATTTCGAGGAAAATCTCAACAGTCGTATCTCCGTGACAGGCTGGCCAAATACTATTTGCCTAAGGAGAGGGCCGTGCTATACGCCCACTGCCCCACGAGAAGACGATCCATGCTTCTTTCAAAGTATTTCGAACTTGTTCAAAGTGTCAAAAACTTTGAAGGGGGTCCTGTAGAAGCATGAAAAATTTTCAGCAAACACAGCTCCATGCGCCCAAATCAAGAGTAGCTCCATGCGCCCAATCAGTATGACTCCATGCGTCCACTGAATGAAGCCATGCGCCCACTGAATGAAGCCCCATGCGCCCAGTTCAAGTGCAACTCCATGCGCCCAAGACTAGCTTCCCCGAAAGGAGGGCGCATAGCCTGAGACATGGCTATACGCCCAAGCCTGACTCAGACAAAGCCATGACAAAACATACACCGAAGCGCATGGCCACGTCAGTCTCTACGAGCAGTCGTGCACCGAAGCATGCGGCCACGTCAACACCATGACCAACCTACGATCTTGCAGCCTGTATGTGCCTACACCCTATGCGCCCAAAGCAGGACTATGCGCCCATATAAGAACTAGTGTGTCTCTTTACATGAGCGCATAACATCATTCCAGCTCAAGAACGACTATAAGAGGGGGGCTTCATCCATCTTCAAAGGACAGAACGGAGAGCATTTTCAAGAGCCAAATTGCTGCACTTCTTGCCAGTGAGGCGAGAGTTAGCAATTTTCTTAGGTTTTCTCCCACTTTTGTAATCGGAGTGTCAATGGAGGAAAGGAGCAACTGTCGCTCGATCTCCATTATCACATTCCCCATAATTCTTTTTTTTGGTACTCGGGGATCCTCAACGCAGGATCTCTCAGGCGTACTCAATTTGTGGTGCCTTGCTCCAATAAAAAGAAAAAACATCATTTTCTTCTTCTTTTTTTGTGTGTGTCCACAATTTAACCCCTATTTCATCCCTCATTTAGCACCACATTTGACCCCCATGATGCCATGTATATGTGTGCGTGTTTGTGTGCTAGTTTGTTGGTAGTATTAGAGAGTTAGTTGTTAGTGACATGTTAGAGGTTATATTAGATAGTACGTTGTATGTTAGATATGTAATTTAGATGTTAGAATTTGTTAAGGTATGTTAGATTGGTTAGTTTTGAGTTAGTATCTTGGTATCTTAGATACCAATGTTAGTACCTTAGGATATCTATAGTTTACCGTTTACCTACAAGGTAATGACGTTTACCTTAGTATAGGGTAAGGTATTGTGAAACCCTCAAGTTATTAGGTAAACTTAGAGTCTAAAGGTAGGTAATGGTTAGATAAGTTAGTGTCTTGGTATCTTAGGATACCAAGAGTCGTATTTTAAGATACCAATGCGTATTTTAGGATACTAGCTAGTATCTTAAGTTAAATGTGATTTACCATGGTATAGGCAAGGTAATGAGGATTACCTTGTCATAGGGTAAGGTATTGGGATACCATGGTAGGGTGAGGTATTGGAATACCATAGTAAGGTAAGGGTATACCTAGAATACTAAGTTAGATAACTAGTATGTGTTAGCTAGTAGTTTAGGATAGCTACTAGATATCTTGGTTTGGTTTATGGATAAGTTAAGGTATTGGACCCAAACCAAGGTATTGGTATTGGGATACCAATATGACCAAGGTATATGGTATCTTGGTTGGTAAATGTTAGGTATATGGTACTTAGTCTAGTTTTGACCCCATTTGACCATGGTTGAATATTTTGACTCAAAGTCAACCAAAAGTCAACACTTGGCCTATATTTGACTAGAACTTGACCAGAGTTGACCAGTTGACCAAAAGTCAACTCTGTGTCAATCAATAGTCTAAGTTGATCAAGATTGGACTAGGAGTTGACCAGAGTTGACCAATTGACCAAAAGTAAACTATAAGTCAACCTTTGACCTAGTTTGACCTAGTTTGACTTAGTTTGACTGAGCTTAACCTAGATTTTCATATCATACCCTAGAAATCATGCCATACACTGTCAAACCCTAATCTAACTCATGATATTTCATCTTTAGGTCTGTGACATCATGCTGAGCATCTATTCTTACTGACAGCTCAGGACCACAGCCGAGTACATTCGCTGATAGTTTTCATTGTCTTGATATCTGCTATATCAGATTCAGTTGTAGTGTTTTACCTGATTCCCGACACGATGGTTCACGGACTAGTATACGTCAAATCCTGTTGTGAGATGTTATTCTTGGACTTTCTTGGTATATTGGTACATTATCGATCTTATTTCATGTACTTGTATAGACATCGATTTGGGAGTGGGCTGGCCTCCTGCTTTTGAATCCTGTGTCATGACGTGTCATATTCGGATCCATTATACTACTCGAGGATGGGGAGTTATTAGTGATTATATGATCAATACCCCTCTTGTATTCCTGTTACTACTTGTGCATAGCTCTACCCTTACCACAAGTAGGGTGTAGCCTGACCTGATACTACTTGTGCATAGCTTTCCATTTTGGTTGGCCTGATCTCCAGGTTTACCTGTGCTTATTCTTGTGCATAGCCGGTCAAATGGAACAGCCTGATCTTGACCCAAGCCGATCACATAACGCACTAATATCTCAAGACACTATTTATGTTTATATTATACATCAGATATTCATGTACTGTTCTACATTCATGTATTTCATACCCTAACATGATATCCAGTTTTACATATCCTGTATATATTCCAGTCTTGATATTTCATCTTGTATTTTATTATAATTGTCTCTTATAGAATTTGTCAATTCAATGGAACTGCTGTTGGTATTTGTACTTGCTCATTATCCTGACAGGATAACCCCGTTGATGTTTACAGAGGATTTAGAGGCCAACTGCTTGACCTTTTATGGGTATAGCCTAGACGAAGATTTTGACCAAGAGTTACTGTTTGCTATTAAATATTATGAACAAAAAATTATAGAGGAATTGAACTTGATTGCAAACTCGCTTGTACAAAAGAAAGCCTGGAAAAAAAATCCTAGGAAACAATCTAAGTACAATTGTTTAGTTTTTGATTTTGGGGGGTGACGATGGAGGCTCGGGAAAGTGTAGAAACTCTGCCTTACTCCTTGGACTATTAGACGCAGTTTTTGCTCATGAAGAAATTTTGCCAACCTTTGATTGCCAACCTCTTGCATGGGTGTGGTACCTTGCTATTTATAGTGATTTCGGGATGAAGGATATTTTGAACTGCATAGATGGCACGTGGCCCCGTGAGTGCAACAGCCCATGAAGACTCGCTCTTTGGCTGCCAGCTGGTGGTTTGTTGAGATTTCTTTGTGAGAGCAAATCTAGGTGGTTGGGACTTGGTCAACTTGCCATGTGTCCCCCCATAGAGTAGAGCATGAATCGTTTTGGCCGTATAGTAGCCTTAGGAGCCTTTCTTCTGCGGCTTGGCTCCACTTGGCCGTATGGGATCTTCGGGAGTATTCCTTCTGCGGCTTGGCTTCACTTGGCCTCATGGGATCTTTAAGAGCCTTGCTTCTGCGGCTCGAGTCCACTTAGCCGCATAAGGTCTCCAGGATCCTTGCTTCTGCGGCTCGGCTCAACCTGGCCATATGCGATCTTCTGGAGCATTCCTTCTGCGGCTCGAGTCCACTTAGCCGCATGAGGTCTCCAGGAGCCTTGCTTCTGCGGCTCGAGTCCACTTGGCCGCATGGGGTCTCCAAGAGCCTTGTTTCTGCGGCTCGAGTCCACTTAGCCGTATTAGGTCTCAATGAACCTTGCTTATGCGGCTCGAGTTCACTTGGCCGCATGCGGCCTAGATTAACTTAGCCGCATAAGGCTAGTATGGCTCTTCCTTTTGCGGCCTGGATCAACTTGGCCGCATAACGCCTAAGCGGTCAGCAACGATTTTAAAAGAATTTCGTTTGTCTCTCTTTTGACTTCTCAATGAAGATGAATTTGACCGATCCTCCTCCTTGGCGAGTGCTGGGACTGCAAATTTGTGGATCTCCTTATTCGAAGAAGATTTGACGTTGAACACCCTCAAATGATTGTGATGCACCGGTTGAGACAATGTACCTAACTGAGACATCTGAATAATGCATTTAGTTGAGAGTAGGCCGTTACAAAGTCTTCAATTGGCATCATGCTTTCGAGATGATGTCGAAAAGGCGTAGCAGGTTGCGTTCGTTGGAACACAGACTACCTTGGTGGTGGAGCCACTGTCTTGTGGCAGCAACAGTTGATGGCGACTTGGGTACAGTGATGTCCTGGAAAGGGCTCATCGCACGCCAAGGTTGCTTCTCTCTCCTTGTGTTTGTGAATTACCACCTCTCGCAAGTCAAGAGCAGATTGATCTACCTTTGCATCCGTTTTGTAGGCTCGGGTATCCCGAGTGCCCGGGTACGTAGACATCATATTTGCTCCCTGATCTGAGGCTTGTAAAAGTGCTTGCTCTCGATCATTGTAGGAAGACTTTTGGGCATATTTGCTTCCTGATCTGAGGCTAGTAAAGCACTTGCTCTCGATCATTGTAGGAAGACTTTGGGACCTACCCTGTCCGTTTGCCACATAGGGCTGGACACGGGAGGTTCTATACAACTTTCCATCAGGGGCCCGTGTAACAGTTAACGGTACCCGCTGACGGTCAGCAGATTGGACAGTTGACTGGGATTGTTGAGCCCGTACTACCCTAGACTTCTTCAACTTAGCACCCAAAGGTGCACAGTAGGAAGAGTCCAAGTTACAAACGCACCCGAGTCGACTCTGTAAAGTTTACCATCGGTAGCGCACATGATTTTGAGCACGCATCTCTGGTTTACTGTTGGCATAGCACGTTTGAGCCGCATGGCCCATGCTGCCTTGGATTTCTTCATACTAGCCCGCGAAGGTGCATATTACTTAGAACCCAACTCATCCTCACCATAACAGCGAGTGATTCTGTTGAGTGATTTTTTTATTTTTTTATTTTGCTGCCCTTTTCATCGGAGGCAAGGGGGCTCTATATATAGAATGGAATGATCTATTTCTTCTTCTTCTTTCTGATGTGGGACTAAAAGTAATATCCATGCTTCTACAGTTACCATTGATGCCAGTAGGGGATTTACCTCCTGTTTAGACCTGTTAGATAGGTTTGACTGGACTGCGTTCTAGCTAGTATTTGAGACTTATGTTATACTTGTATTTTGGGATCTTATGTTATGTTTTAAACTCTGAACTTCTGGTTATGACTCTGTGACTTGCATCTATTTCCAGCTTTCCTATTTTCCATCATATCTTTATCATATCGTGCTTATCTTCCCTAGATGTCATGTGATTGAGTTATATATATTCCTCCGTACAGAGACGACAGGTTTATATATATTGTTGATATTAGATTTTATAGATGACCTATACAGCATTCTACTACGGACACTGCGACGTAGGCTGGACGTACCCACGTGTTCGTTCCCCTAAATAGGGTACGGGTCGTGATACATTTTTGTGGTGGTTCATGTAGGTCAGAGTCACAACTAGTACGATATCGTAATGGTACTCGACTTAGAGTAGTAATTACGAGCCTGCAGTTAGGATATAGGTTTTAGGTTAAGATAGGAGTTACTCAATCACATTTTAGAAAAAAAAATTCAATCTTTTGATTTTCATGACAACTCTTATAGCATTTCGAATTTAATTGTCCTTCTTTGAATATATATTATCTTGTGCCATATTGATTTCTTTTGCCCGAATCTGTCTCCAGGATGACAGTAACTCAAGCTCAGACAGCTGGATCCAGTACAGCATCGGAGAGGTCCGATCCGTCATGACCTATTTCTTCGATTGAGGGAGTGGCAGTCCAAGAGGCTGTCCCATCTGCCCCTACTGTTCCTACCATTTCGGTAGGAGAGGCAGCAGCACTTGGAGGTCTTCCACAGTAGAACCAGAGGCTTATTATCGTCGTACAAGAGACTCTTCCACCTCCACCTGCACTGCCGACAGACACTTTACAGATGTTCGTGCTTCTCCAGCAAACGATGGAGTCGAAGCGAGCACAGGTAGAGGCATCGCAGCGTCAGGCAGAGGTCTTGAGGCAGAGCATAGAGAATGCTCATAAGTTGGTACTGGCAGCAGTCGAGAAGGTGGTTGCGGCTCCGGCTTAGGGTGCTCCGGTCCAGGAGCCAGATCAGCAACAGTCGAGGCCTGGTACAGTTCTTGACTTCAAGAAAATGGTCCCTCGAGAGTTCAGGGGAACCGAGGGCATCTTCTACGCAGATGATTGGCTAAAGGACGTGGAGCGGAGCATGGAGTTGGCAGAGATCCCAGGGAGGCTGTGGGTATCAACAGCAGCGAGTCAGTTCATCAACATTGTGTTGAACTGGTACCACACAGACACTCATGCATCTGTTAGAGGGCTGACTTGGAAGAACTTTTGGAGGCTATTCAAGGAGACGTTCTTCCCTGATGTAGCTCTCAGCGTGTTGGAGGGCCAGTTTGCAGGACTGGTCCAGGGGAACTCGTCAGTGGACGAGTATGCGGCAGAGTTCTTTCGTCTGAGTCGATTCACTCCGGGAATGGTCCAGGATGCAGGAGTGAAGGCCCACAAGTTCAGGAGGGGCCTGAACCACGTAATTCGTTTTTGCATATCTGGGCATCACGAGTCAACTTTTAAGCAGATTCTGGTGGATGCTCAAATAGTGGAAAAGGACTACGGTCTTAGGCCCAAGAGGAGCGGTGATTCTTAGGGAGCTACTTCTAGTATAGGGTCGGCCAAGCATCCTCACACTCAGCAGAGGTCATTCCAGTAGCAGCCTCAGTTTCAGCAACATCCGGCACCAGCACGTGCCTATCATCAGCAGGTGCAGAGACAGGCCCTTTATTGTGCTTTCTGTAGGCAGCTGGGGCACACTCGAGAGGTTTTTCGAAAGAGGTTGGGCGTTTGCCTGTTCTGTGGAGCGTCCGACCATCATCTGAAGAATTGCCCTTTTCGTGTATTAAAGGAAGGTCAGGACAGAGCTCCACCTGCAGCTCAGCAGAGGGTCCGCCACTTCAGACGCAACAGCAACATTTTGTCCAGCATCAGAGGGGAGTACCCTAGGGTAGAGTGTTCGTGCTGACAGCTGAGGAGACTGAGCCTATGGAAGATGTAGTGGCAGGTACTATTCTACTCAATTCTTTTTTCCTGCATTAGCTTTATCTGACTCTGGTGCTACGTACAATTTTGTGTCTATTCCTTTTGCTCTTAGACAAAAAATTATTATTGAATTTCTGGGTAGGACTTGCAAGATTATGACCGGGGAAGGCATTATCCTGGTCAATAATATTTGAAAAGGGCGGAGAGTATCATTGGGATGACCCTCGAGAATCTTATTTAAACGTCAATTTGAAATTTGCTTCCGTTCACCCTTGCTCCTCGTTATAGAATTTAATTTTGATGGATCATCGTAGACTTGACTTTTCATATCGAAATGAATGTTATGGCCGGAGTTACGGTATTTTCTGATAACATATGTTGACAAAAATAATAGGAAAGGTATAATATCTACTTGGTTATGGAGCCTAGAGTTTAACGTAGCTATATAAGCAGGCATGGCGAGAACGTAGAGACCTGACTTCGGATGTATATATCTTGATTATGAGATTTGTGATTTCTCGCAGCTATACTAGTCGGCATAGCGAGGATTCCAGGCGATATGATTATAGAGGTGCATACCCCAGTTATGGACCCTATCGTTTATTGCAGCCTTGCTTACTAGCGTGGCGAGTGTTGACCCAAATCACAGTCAACAAAATGTTGACAAATTGACAATATGATACTTATCATAATTCAATATGACACATCAAGATAGAACTCAGTACAAGAAGAACGTCGTCTCTCTCCTGCACGTACTCGATTTTTGAGTCTGTATTATTTTACATTTATTGAGTCTAGCTAAATGTATACTGAGTAGCACTGAGTATTCTCGGCTTAAATATTATCTCCAAACAAAACCAAAAGATCTACCAAGCCAAACTAGCCCACAAAAGTCCATTTGAACTTTCTGTCCTATGGAGACAGAGTTCGGGCCGAACTCTGCCTCCACACAGAGTTTGGGCCGAACTCTGTCCCCTAAATTTCAGAACCCTAATTTTTAGGGTTTGCTGTATGCTATTTGTCCAATGGCCAAAAATTTGAATTATTGACACAGAATTCTGGCCGAATTCTGTCTTTCCCAACTAGTATAAATAGGCCTTGACTTTTCTCATTCTTAATCATCCAATTATTTTCTTTACTCTTCTCTATAAGCCTCACACAAGCCTTAACCTTCTCATTAACTAGCCACAAGCTTCCTAAGCCTCAAAGTGCTCAGTGCTATTCAGTTAAGAGTTTATGCAAGAGTCAAAAAAGTCGCTTAGAAAATTCCAAGCATCGCCAAAGCGATCTTTGTAAGAAGTTGACGTGCTCTTCTGAAGAAAGGCACGAGGTGTAACTACTATTTCATAAATAGTAGATTTAATCCTGAGCTAGAGTTTTCAGGCCTGGACTAGTCCTCCACGAGGAAAACTAGGTTAAAAACGACTGTGTTTGCGTATGCTCTCTTGATATTTCTATTTTCGCATTTACTACTATGATTATTTATTGTTGGTGAAAAGAGTTTAATTTTTATTTGTCTATTATTGTTATAAACTCTATTCACCCCCCTGTAGAGTTGCCTACCTGTTCTTCAATTAGTATCAGAGCTCGATTCTCTTTACAAGGACTAACATCCTAGAGCTGATCCATGGCAACCACACAACCTATGTTTTCCAATCATGGTGAAGGACAGTCCACTCATAGGCCACCCCTATTTGATGGAACCAACTACACCTATTGGAAAACTAGGATGAGTTCTATCTCAAGTCTCTAGACTTTGAGCTGTGGACCATTGTCACCGATGGTTACAAAAAGCCCGCCAGAATAGTTGTCGAGGGAGATTTCGTCGAAAAACCCAACGACAAATATTCTGATAAGAAAAGGAAACAGGCGAGTCTAGATGCTAGAGCTATTAATGCTTTTTTCTGTGCAATAGACAGGAATGAATTTAACAGGGTCTCGACATGCACCAGTTCGCACGAAGTATGAAAGCTTCTAGATGTGACGCATGAAGGAACCACTCAAGTCAAGGAATCTAAAATTAGTCATCTTACTCAAGAATACGAGGCGTTCAAGATGAAGCCGAATGAGACGATCACCCAAATGTTCACAAAGTTCTTTGACGTCATCAATCCCCGGTCATCTCTTGGCAAACAATACTCCAATCATGAGAAGATCCGCAAGTTACTTAGGGGGCTACCGAAGATCTGGAACCCTAAGGTAACAGCTATTATAGAAGGCAATAATCTCACTAAAATGTCTATTGAAACTTTAATGGGAAAGCTGGTGACCCACGAGCTCGACCTCAAAGACGTTAACGAACCTGCTCCAAAGGCAAAAGAGATTGCCCTAAAAGCTCATCGTCGAAGGGCTGATCCTGAAGAGTCTGACGACGACAATTCTGAAGGTGATGATCAAGCTTTTCTAGTCCACAACTTCAAGAAGTTCCTTTATTTCAATCGAAGAAAGAAGGAACAACAAGAAGACGACAAGGAAGAACCAACATGCTACGGTAGGAAAAAGAGTGGACACGTTCGAAAGGACTGTCCCTTTGCAAAGAAAGGTAACAGATATGAGAAGCCCTACAAGAAGCCTCTTTCAAGAAAGTACGCCAACACTAGTATTTGGCATAAAAGCGAAGCAAGTGATTCTGAAGAAGAAGATGACTCTCCTCAAGACACCGCTAATGTCTGTCTAATGGCAACATCCGAGAAGGTAACTAGCAAAACTCCTGATGACTTTACTTTTGTTGAACTTGGCGATGCTTTTAATGACTTACTAAATGATCACAAGAAAGTCATTAGTAAATATAAGCATGCCAAGGAAAAAATCAAAGGCTATGAAATAGAGATTCAAAATCTTTCTTCTTCACTTGATAATGTTAGAGACACTCCACCCACGGAAGTTACTGATGAGGTGTCCAAGCTTAATTTAAGCTTATATGATGCCAAAGCACTTATTGAAAAGCAAACACGTGAGATCTCAGCACTCAATAAAGAGCTTGCTGAAGAAAAGAACAAACACAAGATCTCTATTGCTAAGGTTGATGGTCTAAATGCTAAGTATAATGAACTGAATGTTGTCTCTAAGAAATTAGAGATCAGATTGGAAAAATAGGTTGCTCAACCTCAAACCCAATCATACAGTCATAAAACACACACAAAACACAAGACCACTCATAATAGTAAAATACGTCACCCACATGCAGCACGTAACCATGCTTATATGTACACGTACTCCCATGCAGCACGTAAACCATATGCACATAGACATCATTCTCAATCTACTCATAACTATTATCCTGCTGCTACACATAGTCACTATCATGCTAACTATCACCATGCTGCACATAGACATAACTATCATCCTACTGCTACATATAGTCACTATCCTGCTGTTCTACATAATTATCACCATACTGCATATAGACATCACCATCAACCTGCTCCTAACACAAATAGGCATGCTACTTGCACATACTGTAGATTATATGGTCATATCTCACTACAGTATAGAATCAAGAAATTAGTTGATATTAATCTATATGCATGGGTATCAAAGACTAACATTACAGGACCCACAAGAACTCGTGATGTAGGTGGACCTTCCTTCCTCAACTAAAAGCAAGTAGATTCTCGATAGTGGATGCTCGAGACATATGACGGGAGATGCAAATCTTTTCGCATCACTATCGATGAAGAGGAAAGGGTATGTATCCTTCGGTAACAATTTAAAGGGCTACATCATAGGTAATGGTGCTATTGGTTATCCTTCTTCTCCTGTAATAAAGGATGTCTGCTTAGTGACCGAGTTAAAGCATAACCTGCTCAGCATAAGTCATCTTGCTGATCATGGATATGATATTAACTTTGGACAAAATAAGTGCTATATTTATGATAGGTCAATGGGAGACATTGCTTTTAAAGGGATAAGAGAAGATAACATTTATATTTTCTATCTCTCTAAAAATACTAACAATACAGGAAGATGCCTTTACGCCCATAAGGATGAAAGACTGTTGTGGCACCAGCGTCTTGGTCATGCCAATATGGATACTATATCTAGGCTATCGACAAAGAAGCTAGTAAGAGGTCTGTCCAACATCACATTCAAGTAGGACACAGTATGTGTCGAATGTGAACTAAATAAGGCAACCAAATCTTCTTTTAAATCCATGAACACTGTAAGTATTACTAGACCCTTGTAATTACTGCACATGGACTTATTTGGACCCAGTAGAGTAGCGAGTCTTGGTGAAAAACTCTATGCTTTTGTTATAGTAGATGATTTTTTCAAGATTTACTTGGATTTTCTTTCTTTCAAATAAAAGCGATGCTATTTCAGTTTTCAAAATCTTTGCCAAAATGGTCCAAAACGAAAAAGGCTACATGGTTACTCGAATCGGAAGTGATCATGGAGGCAAATTCGAAAATTCTAATTTTGAAAAGTTTTGCAAAACAAACGGTTTTGATCATGAGTTTTCTTGTCCTCGAACTCCTCAACAAAATGGTATTGTGGAGCGGAAGAATATGACTCTTGGCGATATGGCTAGAGTCATGCTGAATAAATTTTTACTTCTGAAATATTTTTGGGCAAAAGCTGTTAGTACAGCTTGCCATGTTTTAAATATGGTGCTTATTCGACCTATTTCGAAGAAAACACCCAACGAGCTTTGGTTTGGTAGTACTCCTAATGTCTTCTATTTTAGAGTGTTTGGTTGTCGTTGTTTTATCATAAACACTAAAGACAACTTAGGCAAATTTGATGCTAAAGATGACGATGGTATTTTTTTTGGCTATGCTGCCAGGAGTAAGGGATATAGAGTGTTCAACAAACGCTCAATTATTGTACAAGAATCTACTAATGTGACTTCTGATAAGAAAAATAGTACAGCAGCTATCCCTGACGATGATGTTGAACCATCAACTTCCACGTCGATGAATACCACCCCTGAAACCAATTCTCTGGAGGGCTTACCGAAGAAGTTCGCGTTTAAGCCGTCACACCCAGAAAACCTGGTAATAGGTAAGGTATCACGCGAAGTAAGTACTCGATCATCATTAAGAGATTCCATTGCTATCACTGCTTTTATTTGGCAAATTGAGCCTAAAACTGTTTTAGAAGCTTTTAATGATGAGTTTTGGATTTCAGCTATGCAAGAAGAACTCAACCAATTCGAAAGAAGCCAGGTCTGAGAACTTATTCCTAAACCAGCTAACCATTCGATTATTGGTACTAAATAGTTTGTTTGTAACAAAGTAAATGAAGATGGTTCAGTCACTCGCAACAAAGCTCGTCTAGTAGCTCAAGGATACAACTAAGAGGAAGGTATCGACTACGATGAGACGTATGCTCCTGTTGCAAGACTTGAATCCATTCGGATGCTTTGTGCCTTTGCAAACTTTTAGAATTTTAAACTTTTTCAAATGGATGTCAAAAGTGCTTTTCTGAATGGTTTTATTAAGGAGGAAGTTTTTGTAAAACAACCCCCTGGTTTTGAAAATCATAAATTTCTCGACCATGTTTTCAAACTCAAGAAAGCGCTATATGGCCTTAAACAAGCCCCCAGAGATTGGTATGAACGCCTAAGCAAATTTTTACTAGATAAAGGTTTTTCAAAAGGGAAGATTGACACTACACTTTTTATCAAAAGTTTTCAAGACACCATTCTTTTAGTGCAAATCTATGTTGATGATATCATATTTGGGTCCACTAATGAAAATCTATGCCAAGATTTCGCTAAGTGTATGCAGAATAAATTTGAGATGAGCATGATGGAGGATCTCACCTACTTCCTTGGATTGCAAGTCAAACAAACTTTGCAAGGAACATTCATCAGCCAGTCAGAATATACAACGAATATTCTGAAGAAGTTTGATCTTGACAACATCAAACCAATCAGCACCCCTATGATTACTACGACCAAGCTGGAACCTGACGAAAGTAGCAAACCTGTTGACCAACGTACGTATCGAGGTATGATTGGTAGTCTACTTTACCTAACTGCTAGTTATCCCGGTATCATGTTTAGTGTTTGTCTGTGTGCTCGCTATCAAGCTAGTACTAAAGAATCACACATGTCCGTCGTTAAGCGTATCTTTCGATACCTTAAGGGTACTGTTACAGTGGGCATATGGTATCTCAAATCTACATCTTTTGACCTTATTGGTTATTCAGATGCTGATTTTGCGGGATGCAAAGTTGACCAAAAAAGTACGAGCGACACGTATCATTTATTAGGCAAGGCTCTAGTCTCAAGGTTTCACAAAAAGCAGAATTCTGTCGCACTATCCGCAACAGAAGCTGAATATATCACAGTTGGTCGTTGTTATGCACAAATTTTGTGGATGAAGCAAACCCTTGCCGACTACAACCTATCTTTTATGCACATTCCTATATTATGTGATAACACTAGCACTATCAACCTTACTAAGAATCCTATATGTCACTCACGCACGAAATACATTAAAATTTGTCACCACTTTTTGCGTGATCATCAAAAAAATGGTACTATAAATTTAGAATTTATTGATACTGATCATCAGCTGACAGATTTCTTTTCTAAACCACTATCCGAAGAGCGATTCAACTTTCTTTGTCGTGAATTAGGAATTTTAGATGAAATGGTTATTCATTAAATTAGCCTGCGTAAATATCGATTATGTCATATTTCTTTACGATGACTTTGCTATGGGTACAAGCTGAAAGGGTCCTTCTGGCAATAAGGCGTAAAAGCCTAAGCGACACGGTGCACTAGTCTTCGGACTACCGCTAACTGGGATCCGGCCCCTACAGCTACCCCATGACAGTTTCATCGTAATGATTTGTGTCATAAATCCTTGTTTATTACATGGTTCAATTTCATTTATAACGTGCTTAATTCAAATTTTCTAACTTCATTTTTATTTACTCTATTCAATTTTCATTTGCAAGTTTCTATCTTGGCCATTTTTTAATCCTTATAACTCCTATCCATTTTCTCCAACTTAGCAATTTTTTAAACTATTTTTAAACTGTTTCCAGTTCTAGTCTCAGAACACAGAACTCGGGCCTCTGCCTTATACTGAGTTCGGGCCAAATTCGGTCTTGCTATTCCAGACCTTCCAGTTACTCTCATCCATCCATCTGTTTTGATCCTACGGTACGGGATCCACCCGACCAGCCGAACCCCCTTTCATATATTCGGGTTCTCCCTCTCTATCCTCTCCATTACCTCTTCTAAAACCTCTCAAACTTCATCCTCTCCAAATCCTAACCCTAGCATTATCAATCTAGTGGGGTTTTCTTCCTCAAACTCAAGGAGCATTGCTTGTGCATCATTCTCTTCCATATTCTACTACTCTATTGAGGTATAACTCTCTCTTCCTCTCCATCTCAAATTCTAATTTTCTCTTATTGTTCAATGTCACCTAGGTTGTTCAATAGAGGAAGGAGGGCTAGAACCGAGGGTGCTTCCTCATCGAATCCTCCTCCTCGAGATGATCAACCTATTCATCCACTTTTCAATCTACCACAACCCAATGACCCCAACACATTCGATGATCGAATTTTTGTTTCATTGGACGCCTCAAATGAATGGTTCAATAATTTTCGTTCACGGCCTGTATGCGCGGGTCATCCCATCAACTTTACTATATTTTCTCGCTATAACTCATTATTTCATGATCTTTGTCTTAATGAGTTAGTTTCTACAACTTCTCTTATTTACTTGAATGCTATTCAAATATTTTATTGCAATCTCACATTTGATGACACACGAATATTTTCTCGTGTTGCAGGAATTGACATATCGTTCGATGATTTTGAACTTGCGGAATATTTCAAAATTTCGGAACCCAACTCTTGGGAGAAGCTTGTCGATGCACGCAAGTTTCAATTTTCCGATGGGTTGTCCCTTGAGAGTTTTAAGGAAGATTTGTGTACTCCAAACACACGTCCACGCAAGTTACTTACAAAATTCCTTAACCCATATTTCTACGAGCTCCATCGTATCGTCTTCTCCACGATCTTGCCCAAAGCGAGATCGACTGATAAAGTTTCGTATTTTGAGATTTCTATTTTGTATCACCTTTATTTCTATGTCCCGTTCAACCTTCCTCGCACTATAATGGACTGGATAATTAATACAAGGAAGAGGCCTCGATCATTGGTCTATACCCTCTATTTGCCAATGGTCTTTCGTGTATTTTATGTTCCTCTCGATGAGTGCCAGTTCCTTCCAGCCTCTGCCTATCTGTCTAAGGTAAGACGGCTTCAGGCAGATGTCGGGTCTCCTATGAGTCCGAACATTCTGGTTCTGATGCTCAGGCTGATGCACCTGCTCTTGGGCAACCTGTGCCCATACCTCCTGCTACTCTCGAGTCTATCCAGACCATGCTTCACGATCGTTTCATGTTGGAGGACGACCGTTAGACCCAGCTCGACCATCGTACCATCTTGCAAATGAGTGCCATCAGCAACTCATTGCATGACATCCGGTACACCATGTTTCGACATCCCTCTTTGCCCCTTCCTATGGAGCGGGATCCATCTCGCGACGGGTACCGTATCGACGACCGTTGGGTCATGCGATATCTGGATCCGGATGAAGCTTTTGTGGATCCTCGCCATTCGGATACTGATCCATCTGATGCCGCTAGACCATCTCATGCTCCATGATGGATGTGGTTCATGTGGCTGCTGCTGATGATGTTATTTCATTTTATGTATTATGGACTTATGATTATGTAGTTTGATTTTCTTGTATGAGTATACTTTCTGTTTCTGTGGATCTTTAGATTTTATCTACAGTTATTATATCTTTATTATTGTGTGCTTGCCAGTTAATCTTTTATATAGTCTTCTACCAGTCTGTGTTCATCTTTGCTATGCATAATTGATAAATGCCAAAAGGGGGAGATCTATTTGATATTTCTATGTCTATCATATTGTGAGATATCTATGATTTGGAAGAGATATTATATCAGGATAAGGAACATTGGCTCACAAGGAAGCTATGTGGATCTTTAGATTTTATCTACAGTTATTATATCTTTATTATTGTGTGCTTGCCAGTTAATCTTTTATATAGTCTTCTACCAGTCTGTGTTCATCTTTGCTATGCATAATTGATAAATGCCAAAAGGGGGAGATCTATTTGATATTTCTATGTCTATCATATTGTGAGATATCTATGATTTGGAAGAGATATTATATCAGGATAAGGAACATTGGCTCACAAGGAAGCTATGTTTATGGGGGAGCTATTATTACGGGAGAGCTACTGCATGTCTACTACTTTCATCTTGTGTCCAGGTATGAACATTGAATATATAAATATCATTTTGTCAATTATTAATATGGGGGAGAATAGTGACCCAAATCACAGTCAACCAAATATTGACAAATTGACAATATGATACTTGTCATAATTCAATATGACACATCAAGACAGAACTCAGTACAAGACGGACGACGTCTCTCTCCTACAGCGTACTCGTTTTTTGAGTCTGTATTATTTTACATCTATTGAGTCTAGATAAATGTAAACTGAGTAGCACTAAGTATTCTGGGCTTAACCATTATCCCCAAACAAAACCAAAAGCTCCACCAAGCCAAACTAGCCCACAAAAGTCCATTTGAACTTTCTGTCCTATGGAGACAGAGTTCGGGACGAACTCTGCCTCCACACAGAGTTTGGGCCAAACTCTGTCCCCTAAATTACAGGACCCTAATTTTCAGGGTTTGTTGTATGCTAGTTGTCCAATGGCCAAAAATTTGAATTCTTGACACAGAATTCTGGCCGAATTCTGCCTATCCTAACTAGTATAAATAGGCCTTGAATTATCCTATTTTCAATCATCTAATTATCTTCTCTTCTCTTCTCTATAAGCCTCATAAAAGCCTTAACCTTCTCATCTAGTAGCCACAAGCTTCCTAAGCCTCAAAGTGCTTAGAGCTATTCAGTTAGGAGTTTGTGCAAGAGTCAAGAAAGTCGCTTGGAAAATTCCAAGTGTAACACCCAGTTTCTGAAATGAGGGTAATTTTGAAATTTTGTAATTATAATTATTATTTATTGACATTTATTTCACATTACGATTTTTGGTGATTTTTAATCATTTTTAAACTGTTTAAAAACTGCTTTAAGTCAATGACTTGTGATTTTGATGTGCTGCTAGTGAAACCCGAGAGACTGTCAGACCTAGAGCCTAACCATGTCATTAGGATAATTTATTTATCATTTTAGCTTGAGGGTATTTTGGTCATTTAGTGAAATTTGAATTTATTTTAATTTATTGAATTGGTGATTACTAGTTTGGACTTTGACTCATTGAGACTTGTAGATTAGTGTAGCCTCTATTCCCAAAAATTTTTGAAATATTTTTTATTATTTATTTGATTTAAATAGTGATTTTTTAGATCTTACAAATAATTATTTAGTTAATTATTACGGTAGATGACGTTAGCCATGGTTGAGTTTTGAAGTACAGGACGACTAGGAATCGTGACACGGATAGTGCAGTGACGTGCCTCGACTAGTGTATTAGCCCTGTCGTGGAAGGCCGAGCCATAGCGACGTCCTAACTAGAAAAACCAGGCTAAGTTGCGACTTAACCCCTATAGATTAATTAATTATGTATTAATTAAGAATATGATTTTAGGGACCCGGTTGTGCAAATTTAGTCCGAACTAGACCAGAACTAAGCTCAAGCCCATGCAGGCATATACTGAGACCAAAGACGTCCATGTAGGTATGTAGATGTGTATATATGAATATTGGCAGTCCATTTTATAGCCTAGTGATAAATTCTAAAGTAGAATATTTAGTATTGCATATTAAGATTTTATTTTTGTTATTATTATTATTGCTATTAATTGTAAATATATATATATATATATATATATATATATATATATATATATATATATATATATATATATATATATATATATATATATATATAATTATTACTAGCTGTTTCCCCTATCTGTGTGTGTGTGTGTGTGTGTGTGTGTGTGGGTGTGTGTGTGTGTGTGTGAAAATATATATATATATATATATATATATATATATATATATATATATATATATATATATATATATATATATATATATATATATTTATTTATTTTTTTTTTATATGTGTGTGTGTGTGTGTGTGTGTGTGTGTGTGTGAATATATAAATATATATATATGTATATGTGTGTGTGTATAAGATATATATATATATATATGTATGTATATATAAATATATATATATATATAGTAGTATGTATATGTATATATATATATATATATATATATATATATATATATATATATATATATATATATATATATATAGAGAGAGAGAGAGAGAGAGAGGGAGAGTAAATAAATAAATATATAGAGTAAATAAATAAATATATAGATGTATGTGTATATATATAAAAGTATATATGTATATATGTGTATATATGAATATATATAATATATGTGCGTATGTATAGATATATATATATATATATATATATATATATATATATATATATATATATATATATATATATATATATATATATATATATATATTTTATATATATATATAATATATATATATATATATATATATATATATATATATATAAATATATATATATATATATATATTTATATATATATATATATATATATATATATATATATATATATATATATATATATATATATATATATATATATTCATAGATATATTCATATATATATATATATATATATATATATATATATATATATATATATATATATATATATATATATATATATATGAATATATGAATATATAAAAATATATATATATGAATATATATATATATTCATATATATGAATATATATATATATATATATATATATATATATATATATATATATATATATATATATATATATATAAAATATATGTATTAGTTATTAAAGAAAGAGAAATGGAAATGGAAAAAGAAATAGTAAAAACAAAATAAAAAGAAAATCCTTTTTAGCAGCTGTGGACCCAAGTCCACAGCAGTAACCAACCACAAACCCAACCCGATCACAACACAGCCCATTGCTCCCCCACAGCAGCAAGTACCCAGGTCCCGACCCTTTTTTTTAACCGACAGTAATATATATATATATATATATATATATATATATATATATATATATATATATATATATATATATATATATATATATGAGTTCATGAGGGGGAGAAGGTCGCGCAAAACCCTAAATGCAAACCACCACCTACACCTCCGCCATGCCACCCCGACCCTGGGCGGCCACCCGCCGCCGGCGCCACCGTCGCGCATGGTCGGAGTTGGCCAGGAACGCCGACGTGTGTGCGGACAAAAAAACAGAGCAGCAGTAGCAGGGCAGCGATCGACCCCACTTCGTGTATCGTTTTCTTCCTCCATG
The DNA here is from genome assembly GCA_029216955.1 of Iris pallida. NCBI lineage: Eukaryota > Viridiplantae > Streptophyta > Magnoliopsida > Asparagales > Iridaceae > Iris > Iris pallida. The sequence continues at coordinate 10,091,643 of JANAVB010040619.1, forward strand.
CTCAACGTCATCGCAAACCAGTTACATAGGTACGAAGCTAACCTATCACCCTTCAACCCCATAGGATAGTTTCGAAGAAAATCGAATCGAATTCGACTCGAAAATCGATGCAAAGTCAAAGAAAAACCACAGAACACATGTTCTGTATTAATATTTTGCACCCCATATTAGAAGCCAAATACCTGCTAATCCAAATTGATTTTTCAAAATATAATTAAACATGTTTGAAGACAACCTATAGGACACTAGAACGCAATTTATGCTTTTTGGTTTCGTTTATTTTTCAGCAAGATAATCCAGAATGAAATTCAACAAAAATCTGCTTTTCAAAAATAAAAAAATTAGAAAAAACTCCCGATACGACGTGCGTTCCGCCAATCTGGTCGACGTGGTCGCGAACCGAAAGCATCGAAAGATGCGTAATGGCTTCTTGGATATGTGGGCTTTGACGGAATTCAAATTGGTCGCGTGTGTGCGACGAATTTGATACGTATCCGTCGAAATTCACAGTATCGGCCTCTGTACAAATTTTCCAATTACTTTGTGCATATTCGTCAGATCGAGACGAAACTTGAGCCAACAGAACCGTATCATTTTTCTGGTCCTGTATGCCAAGTTTGGTCAGATTCTGAGACAGTTGATTAGATCACCGTTTCGTAGGCCCTACGATCCAATTCAATGGACAATTTTGTGCACGGCTCACCGAAATCCACAATTAGACATACTGTTGGGTTCGTATCGAAAAATCGGATCCATAGACATATAGTTTGACAACTTTAGGGACCATTGACTCGGGAACGTCTTTCGGTGCAAAGCGGATCCAACGACGGACATCATTTTGGTCCGAAATTACCGTTTTGCCCCTGTGTCCATAATTGGGCTTAAGGACAGACAATCCTAGCTAATTTGACTATTCTGAGAATGTTGGCAATATTTGTTTCAGCTTTCGGAGACAGTTGTGATGACTTGGACTTTATGGCTTATCAGTTGACTATATATTTGTTGGATCTGCGTGCAACCTCCAGGCAAGTATACCTTGCCTTTCTCTACAGTTTTATTTACATGCATTGTATTTCATTTTCCAGTTTTTCTTGTTTATGGACATATGCTTTTCGTATTCTTTTGAGTTGTTTTTATTGCATCTAGCCGTGTTCATGTTTGGTCTTGTGGTTCACACTTGGAGTTTCTCGTCAGTACTTTGCTAGAGTTGTGTCATAGAACGAGTACATGTAATTGAACTGCTAAATCCTTAACATTCTTTCCTTGGCACCAGAGAGTCCACACTCGGGACAAGGGTATTTTTCTTGATCTGTTTACATCCGTGAGTCCACACTCGGGACGAGGATGTCGATTATTTGCACCAGAGGGTACACACTCGGGACGAGGGTGTTGACTTGACTTGACATAACTTGCACCAGAGAGTCCACACTCGAGACGAGGGTGTTTACATCAGAGAGTCCACACTCGGGACGAGGATGTTATACTTGTACCAGAGAGTCCACACTCGGGACGAGGGTGCCTTGCCGTGAACTAACCAGAGAGTCCACACTCGGGACGAGGTTTAGTACTAACCAGAGAGTCCACACTCGGGACGAGAGTTAGTGTTTAGTTCAAACCCGTGAGTCCACATTCGAGATGAGGGTTTGGTTCTTCCATTGATCTCGTGTTCATTGTTCGCTCGGCAGTTCATTTACGCGTAGTTGTTCTAGTGTTCATGTGTTCGTGTTCGTGTGTTCGTGTTCGTGTTCGTGTTCTTAGTCATTTGTCGTGTTTATGTTTTTCTTGTTTATTTTCTTGTGCATGATAAAACTGTTAGATGGGCATATATATTATATATATTGCTATGTCCTCTGAGGACATGATGATCTCTTCAGGTTTAGCGATTGTATGGAGTTAGCTAGTAGTTCTGGATGGCGGAGGATTTACGGTTCTTATGGGATTCAGGTATTATTATTACGTTTGTTATCCTTTCATGCTCTACATTACTTATCATGAGTTATCCTGTTTATTGATTCAGTTTAGAGACTCTTGTTATTTTTTTGGAGTCTCATCGGACATATATACTAGTGGACTGCAGACCATGACCCATACTTGTTCATTCTTGTTTATATGA